>VDFB02041541.1:0-99853 GCA_007258455.2 Sequoia sempervirens
CCAATGAGGATGAAGCTTTAATCTTGGACTGTATTCCGTCTTTGGTGACCAACAAAATGAATGAATCTTTGCTCAAACTGATCTATTTGTCTGTGTTGGAGGATATTGTGTTTTAGATGAAGAAGGAAAAGGCCCCAGGGCTTGATGGGTTTCTAGTTGAATTCTTTTATGAGTTTTGGGAGATAATCAAGCTTGAACTTCTTGAGGTTTCTTAGGAATCTCAAAGGAATAAGCAAATGCTAAGAGCCATGAATGCCACTTTTCTTGCTCTTATACTAAATAGAGACAAAGCTAATTCTTTGGACCTCTTTAGACCAATCGCCCTTTGCAATGTGGTGTACAAAATAATCACTAAGTTGATTGTGAAACATCTTAAGCCGTGGTTAAACAGGTTAATTTCTGAGGAGCAGAGGGATTTGTTGCTAGCAGATAGATTCTTGATGGGGTTGTTATTGCCGCTGAAATTGTCCATTCCTTAGCCTCCTCCAGAGATAAGGCTATGTTTGCTAAGTTGGACATGGCCAAAGCTTAATATCATGTTAAATGGGCTGTTCTATCTAAGATTCTGAGGGCTTTTAGGTTTGACAACGCCTGAATTGAGTGGGTTATGAGCCACATCTCCTCTTCTTCCTTCTCTGTGCTTGTCAATGGTGGGCCTTCTAAACTTTTTGGTGCTTCTAGGGGCCTTCGAGTGACCCTTATTTAGGCTGAGGGATTAGGGAGGTTGATTAAATCTCATGTGGAGCTCGGTCTTTTTCAAGTTTGGAGTTGGGGTAATAATTTGCCCTCCAATCCTAATTATATTTTGTGGATGACACTGCTTTGATGGGTATGGCCAAAGTTGAAGAAGCTGTCAATTTGTGGAAGGTCTTGAATATTTATTTGGTTGCTTTAGGACAAAGTATCAATGAGGGTAAGTCCTCCATTTATTTCTTCAATGCTCTGAAGCCTATCCAGAGGACGATTGCTACAATTCTCAAATTCCAGATGAGCTCACTTCCCTTTGTCTATCTTGGTACTCCTCTTGTTGTTTCATCGCTCCCAAAGTTGTATTGACAGGATGTTATTGATAAGTTTCACAAGAAGGTTAGCCATTGGACCTGTAGGTGACTCTCTATTGCTGGGAGAGTGAATCTTTTGAAGTTGATGGTTCAAGACCTTACTTTGTATAGGTGCTTTGTGTTTTTTTCCCCATCTTGTTTTATTAAAGAATTTGAGAGTCTCTCTCGTCAATTTCTTTGGTCTGGTAACCTCCTCTTGAGGATGTGGAGCTTGGTCAAGTGGGATACTATATGCAGGCTGAAGCAAGAAGGTGGGGTTGGGTTGCGATAGGATAATTTGAATGGGCAGGCTTTGGTGGCAATTTTGTATTGGTGATGGTGCTCACAACATCATAATTGGGCCAAGATCCTCACTTCAAAATATCTCGGGGGAGTGGAAAGTGTTGATGTGCCTAGATTCAGCCTTATGGGGAAGGGCTCTATGATTTTGGGTACCCTTAAAAGGGGTGCCAAGTTGGTTAAACATGGTTGTTTTGGATTTGTAATAGAGGCTCAAAAACTCCTTTTTGGTTTGATTCTTGGGATGGAAATCCTCTATCATTTTCAACACACCCTCGTGCGGGCTTTATGTTAGATTTTCTTGATGCTAGTTGGTGCGAGGTTATTTAATTTCAAATCCTCTCAAGTTCTTGGTCAAGTTACCGTATGCAGTGGAAGGACCCATGATTGGTATTTCGAGGGATCGATGGAGGAGGAGTGTCAGGAGTTAGCCAATATTCTATTTGAGTAGGGTTTGTAATTCCCTTCTAGGGAGGATGTTCTAGCTTGAGGGACCCTGATCCAAAAAGGTGAATTTTTATTGCCTCTAGTTAGCTCCGGGGGTTGGATAGAGTAGATTTTTAGTTGAGGAGGTTCCTTGGTGGAAATAGGTTTGGAATAAATTCTCTTGGCCTAAGATAAATTTATTCTCTTAGCTTGTCAGTGCATAATAGTTGCCTCACTTGGGAGAATAATGTTGGAGAGAGTATTTCCAAGGTCCCTCTATGTGTGAACTTATGTGCACTAGAAATGATAGTGTACTTCTCATCTCTTTTTTAGGTGTTCCTTTGCTAGAGTGATCTTGAAAATTGGCCCCAGTTTGATTATTTCGAGATATAGCTGGAACCTAACCATAGGATCTTTATGAATAGAAGCTTCATGAGAGATAGCTATGGTTAAGAATATTGGGGATTCTTCAAAAGACTCTTGTGGAAAAGTGTTATTTTTCTACCCCTGTGGATCCTAGCAATATGGGTGTGGCCCAGACTTTGGGGCTCTCTACCTATGACAGGAGTGGTCCCCAACCTTGGCAGAACAATGTGCCTAAGGGAAGGTTCAAAGATGTGGTCATTGGAGACCCCCTCTTGGGGTGTTGAAAATTAACACTGATGGATCTTCAGAGGTAATCTTAAGGCATGTTAGGGTCAATGGTGATGGAAGGGATAGCTTCGGGGGGTGGTTGAGTTCTTTTCGATGTATAGAGGTCAGCAAACAAACAACTTTATGGAGGCTTTGTCCATTCTTTTAGCATTGAAATGGGCGTGTGCCCTTGGTTGGAGAAGGATAATCTGAGTCAAATTCCTAGATTTTGATTGATATGTTGAATAAGCATCAATTAGATGATGTGAATTGGAAGCCTTGGTGGTTAAGTAAATCATTTTATTTGGGTGGGGTTTTGGATTCTATCACCTTTTTCCATATCCCATGAGAATGGAATAAGGTGGTGGATGGATTGGCTAAATGGGCATCTAAGCGAATGGGACTTGGACTATGTGGAAGAGTGGGGAAGTCTTCTGGAGGACCTTTCCCAAGTGTTGGAAGAGCTTGTAATGGAGGATATGAGATGTTTCTTGGGAGTTTCATGATGGCTTTGCTTTGGGCTTCTGATCCTTGGTGGGTCTATTGTACTCTTTTATTTTGTATTGATTTTCTATCTCAATAAAGTTTTTACCCCTCTTTTTATTAAAAATATTAATATTTAGATAAATTATTGACTACAAATTCTATAATTTTTCAAATAAAAATAAAATAAAGCAAACAATATAAATAAAATAAAATAGTCGTTAAATAATTCATAAATAAAAATAGAATAATCATTGAAAAAAATAAAAAAAACTTAAGATTGTTCTAGATTTATTTAAGATATCTATAATAATCATGTATATTTGGAAGTGGAATTACTCAGAGGGGTGGTGAATCAAGTAATGTATAAAAAAAATTATGACTTGAAATGTAGATGTGGTGTTGGATCTTAAACAAATAAGTGACTTTGTATATGCAATATGAATACTGAATTTTGAATGATTGTTTTCCAATGACTTAACTAATCATAACATGAATGCTTAACAAATCATATCAAAGCTTGATGTACATTGTTCACATAATGCTAAATGAACAACCTTTTAATGCTTTCTTTTACACAAGACATCAAACTCACTTATGGCATAATTTAACATTCATATATTGAACATGAACAATTAAACTTTGAACTTTTAGACAACTTGAAACTGTGATAATGTATCAGAGCATTGCATGAACTACTTTCACAAAAGACTGAATGAAACACTTAAGCAAGATAGGCACAAACCACACAAAAGAGAAACACATAATTTTGACAAGTTGGAAAACCCTCTTGGGGTAGAAAAATGACTCCAAAATGCCTTACAGGCTTAATTCCAAATTGATTACAATATTTTTCAAAGCACCAACTCTTTAAAAATTTAGGAGCACCAACTACACCAAAATTCTAAAGCACCAACTCCTTAAGAAAGTTTCACAATAACCATGCAAACTGTCAGGACCTTAAAACTGCATTATTTTTGCGATTGCAAAATCTCAACAGAGTACATATAAAAGATATACAATAATTCCCATCATAATTTGTACTGAATGAAATAGTACCAATATTATCTCACCGAAATATGCAATCTCTGTAAGAAGGGTCAGAGATATAAACACTACAAACTCTCTTTTTCAACTTTTAAAAATACAAAGATATCACTGTAATAAACCCTTATTCTCTTTTCAAAACCACTCTATTGTTTCATTCCAATCTTTGTCACTCTACAATGGTTGAAGATTCCTGCATGCTTTTAATACACTAGAATAAACCTTATTCACATATGCAAACCTTTTATTCAAAAAATTTGAAACTCTTGAGTTAACTAGGGTTTGTCAAAAACTAAAAAATGCATTTGTGTAAACATCAAAAACCCTCGAGTTTGAACTTCAAGTTCAAAATAATTTCAAATTCAGTTATGATTAAAGAAAACTCAAGATCTCTTTAAAACTGAAACTAGAAAGGAAGTAACCAGTACGAAACTGAAAGAATATTATTTTTCCTTTTTTTACTTTTCCATTCACTAGATTTACCTTCGAAAGATCAAAGCAATGTAAAGATATTACCTCTATTATGGTTGTTCAAACTGCAAACAAAATCCCATAATATTTTCTATTACCTTCCAACTAACTCACCACCATTCATAAACTACCATACCTGAAAAGCAAGCTCGAATACCAGCTA
This sequence comes from Sequoia sempervirens, assembly GCA_007258455.2. Classification (NCBI taxonomy): domain Eukaryota; kingdom Viridiplantae; phylum Streptophyta; class Pinopsida; order Cupressales; family Cupressaceae; genus Sequoia; species Sequoia sempervirens. Next base: position 4,564 of record VDFB02041541.1, read on the forward strand.
GAACCCACTGTGATTGAGGTCGTAACCTCTCCATGGTAGTGCTAGGGTCTGTCTTTAGAGAAAAACCAAAAAGACATAATGATTGCCCTAACATTCTTTCGAATCAAGACTTTAGATTTCCTTTTCAAAAATTGATAAAACTTGAAGTCCAAGAGGACTTTAGCAAACATCATAATAACCTTTAATCACTATCAAAGACTTTATTATTGTTTTCAAAACATTGACCACACGAAATATGAATGATGCCTTCGACTATTCCCAAATTCACATGGGTCGATACAATAAACAATCATTATGAACATTATATAATATGGTATGCCTGGCTAGAAATTGAAATGTAACCATATCACATGTGAAGAGCCTGATTACTCCAAGTTAAGACCGACTTATAACTTAAGTCAAAATCAATGAAACTAAAAGACCAAACAAATAAGGTGTAGCTTGATGTAATGTGGTTGGTATCCAAAGTGAGGCCCCTCCAACAATGTCTTGTGAAACAACCAGTGCCAAAGTATGAAAGACGATACAAATAAGATTCCAATGTGACACCACTAGCCATTTAAATGGCTTATATTTTAATCACCAAAAGGCCAATGTATGTAATTATTTAAAGCTTTAACCATAAGTCCTTTAAGTCTGATACATGTTACTTTATTTACCATTAGAAACCATAGGAGCCCAATCTCCTTTATGAAACATAAACCACCAATGTCAAAGAGTATTGTTAAAATATGATAACAAAGAGCTCGATAATTACCAAAGACAAATACAATATGTCCCCTTGTGAAGGAATTTAACACCAAATGAAACCAATGGTGAAGCCAAGTAAACCAATATAATACAAGTGATAAAATATTGCCTTGGTGAAAGATACTCAAAGAATCATGTGCCAATATAACCTATAGATGCCATTCTATAATCCTATTACTAACATCTGTGAATGCCAAAGTGAAAAACTATACTACCAATGACATAATTTCAAAAACTTTTTACAGATAAACACATGTCACTGAACCAATAGTTGAATATATAAACATGAACAAATATGAGTCATTATCAATGTAAGAGCAATGCCACAGTATATCAAAGAAGAACCAATGATATAGGTATACTAAAATGATATCACCTGAAAAAACCTTCAAACATATCCATGATCACTTTATGAAGTTGATACTCACAACCATGATGCTATCCAATACCTTGCAAATAGTATGATTTATGATTCCATGAATCAAATGATGTCTCTCTAAAAATGAATCTACCAGTATAAGTATGTCACAGTGACTTGTAAACATGTTGAATATAATTGTGGTTGTCATGAAAGAAAGGACACATATCTGAAGCTTATGCGTGTCCTGACATAAAGAACACCATGTCAAATGTCAGTACCATCAAGTAAAGAATTGAAACTGAAAGAGCATGCCATGAAACTAAAAGAGCATGCCATGAAACTAAAAGAGTATCACCATATGATCCAACAGTAAACATCAAGATTCAATAGTCAATATATCATTAAAAATCCTAAATCACCATATTAAAAATCTTGAATCACCATAACCATGAATACTAAAGAGCATGCCAATGGATTTTTTCATCAAGGAAAACCAAAGACAACTAAGAATTCAAAAAACTCCCCCTTTGTCCTTGATGGAAAAACACCAATTACTCTCACCCTTGTTGCCTTAATGACAAAGAATCGAGGAGAATACAATGAAGTGCCATGAAAATAACTGAGAATTCAACCAACCATTCAACATAATCACCATCTGCAAATAGAGCAATAAAGCAACAAAATATAATAGAGTTGTAAAAGAGAAACCAACGAACCAAGCTCCTCTTAAAACATAGCACTGAAATGTCACTGAGCCAATAAGCAAACAAGAATTTCCAACCAGTTGAATTCACTTCACACTGTCCAAGAATGTGACTAGGCATTGTTCATTGTGACATAAAAAAAAATTGAAAGCATGTTTGACATAATACTGTGGTCATGTTCCAAACATATTGTCCAACACAACCATGTCCATTACCAAATTGTTAATCCAGATAATACTATGAAACAATTTTTGAAGCAATGCCAACAATACCAAGCTAAAACATGGATATAAGCATGAAAAGCTCTTCCACAACAGTCAATAAAGCCTTATGAAGGATGGTATATATCATATACCAAGTACCAATGCCAAGACTAATCCATATCACCATGTACTTGTTACCTACTCATAAACTTGAAAAACCAAGGTCAAGAATATATAAATTGTCAATGTCAGGATCAAAGGATTTAACAAGCAGTCATGCCACACCGTCATATGATTCCTTAACCAAAAATCACTGTATTATCAAAACAAATATCCTTATCATTTCCAAAAAAAATTTAACAGGAATGGTTTTCCTGAAGTGCTCCTTATTCACCACTTAAAACTTTATATGCAATAAGTCATTAACAAATGAGCAAGTATCAACTCCTATCAAATTTTGACAACTTTGACAAGCAACAAGTAATTAATGAACACTTTGCAATGATCACAAAAGAAAAAATGAACTTGATATCAACATAGTTCTTACTACCCCAAGATGCAAGTAGCCAAAGTAATGCATACTTGTGTCATGTCCTGTATCACCAACTTTTGAAGATCAATATCACTGCTATCTTGTAGATGCTCTATCAAAGAAGAGTCACTATCAACCAGAAACATTTATGGAATACCTTGTATCACCACTAGATCCAAACATATTGACAACTATTCTTCTGAATCAACACAAAATCAAGTTTGGAATGAATTAAGCAACTCTGAGCTGTCAAATAACTCAACTTGTGAATCATAAGGAAACACAATGAATACTGTATATAATAACTTATCAAAATGTAAGGAATACATATCAAATAAAATTATTGTCATGTTGATTGCTACACACACCACAACACTTATTCCAAAGTCATCTTGTCAAAACATAATGACATCATTGATACCTTGAGATCTAATTATGACATGAATATTTGCATGACAAACATTCAAGCATTTCTGATCATGAAGAATATTGACATGTATGTTGTCAGTTATGTACTAAAAGTCATCAAATGACTCAGATATACCACTGCTCTTCTCTTGGTCCATGAAGCAAACAAACTATACTAAAGCTTCAAAAACTTGTTCCACTACAAACTTCTTGGGATAGTAAATGAAATCTTGGATTACTCCCCCTAAAACCAATTAGTCATTAAAAGCTAAGAGATGACCCTTGTGCATCATGCACAAGACTAATTCCTTCCTTCTTCTTTTCTTTCCTTCTTCTCTGGACTCTTAATGATCCATTTCTAGATTATTTCTCCCTGCAAAACCTTGCTTTATGACCAGATTCACTACATCTATAACAAACAATTGAAGATTTAGACTCCCCTTCATCATCTTTTAGAAATAATTTATCACAATTTCTTGCAATATGACCTGATTGACTACACTTGAAGCATGTGAAATTACCATAGTTCTTTTTCCAATCATTTTTCTTTGTTTTAATCCAACATTCAGATGCTCTATGACCATAATCAAAACAAGAATAACAATAGCCTGAGAAAGAACAATTATACCTCATCAATTTACCTTTCCAGACAAAGTGAGACCCTATGAAATAATTTGTTCTATTCCTTCCTCCTCTGTTGATATCCTTGTGTTGTTTGTCTCTTGTAGTTTCAAGGTCATCAACATGAAAGTCTAAGTCTACCTTTGTTCTAGGTGTTTTTCTAACCTTAGAGCATTGTCCTTCCTTTAAGCCTAGACCACTTTTGTCACTTGGAGCTTTTTGTGCACCAACAATTTTATCCAAAGACATAGAACCATTCTCATTAATTTTCTCATCACTTAACTACTTTGATGCTTTATCAATGTTCCTCAATAAGACCACTTGACACTCAAGTTTTTCTATACTGTGTTCTCTTACCTTAAGTTGGTTTCTAACTTCTTCCTCAATCTTTCTAGCTTCTTCAACTTGTATCTTTGCTTCTATAAGATCTGAACATACCTTATCTTTGATATCCTTTTCTTGTTGAAGTTGCCTCTTTAAAATCAGGTTCTCTCTTCTAAGCTATTTAATTGTATCTAAAGCACACAAGAGTTCACCTTTCAAATAAACCTCACTTTCTTGCTCATCAAATTCTTGTTCAAAATTTACTTCATCCAAAAATTGATCTACTTCATTAATTTCTTGGCCATTTGAATGTTCATCTGTAATATCTATAGATTTAGACTCAAACTGATTTTCTTCAGAACTATAAGGATTTTCACAATCACCACTTATAGATGAATCACAACTTGCTTGAGTTTTCAAAGATATCTCTTCTTGCAACTCACCATCCTAATGCATTTTAGTCAATCTATCCCAAACTTCCTTTGCATATCTGCACTGCATATATCATTTGGAAGACTATTGAAAATAACATCTAGAGCCCTAGCATTGGATTCAAGAACTATATTTTCCTCAAGTGTGGAAGGATATGTTACATATATAGTGCAACCTCTTTCTATTGCTTCCCACACATCAAACCCTAAGGAGGAAAAATAAGTTTCCATATGATGCTTCCACAAAATAAATTTGGTACCTTCAAACTGAGGTGTTTTATGCATAGAATATTGTATCATTTATGAGTTTTTTTTTATGATCACTTCTTCATCACTTCATACACTAGGTTCAGCCAAAGCTTGATTGTTAAATTTTTTCTATGAACTTCTCTTTCCCTTATTTCTTCTACCTTTTTCCATATCAGACACAATACTAAAAGTTCTTAAAACAAATAGACTTAAGTCACAAAAGTATCTTCTTTGAATTCAAGATATGTTTGACAGACTTCCAAATACTAGAATCAATCCTAGGAGGTTAAACCTAATGCAGTACCCTACGCTCTGATACCAATTCTTGGAAGTGGAATTACTTTGAGAGGGGGGGGTGAATCAAAGTAATGTATAAAAACTTTTTACGACATGAAATACAAATTTGAACTATTTGATCTTGAACAAATGAGTGACTTTGTATATGCAATATGAATACTAAATTTTGAATGATTGTTTTCTAATGACTTAACCAATCATAACCTGAATTCTTAACAACTTTTATCAAAGCATGATGTACATTGTTCACATAATGTTGAATGAACAACCTTTTAATGCTTTCTTTTACACATGACATCAAACTCACTTATGGCAGAATTTAACATTCATATATTGAACATGAACAATTAAACTTTGAACTTTTAGACAACTTGAAACTATGATAATGTATCAGAGCATTGCATGAACTACTTTCACAAAATACTGGATGAAAAACTTAAGCAAGATAGGCACAAACCACACAAAAGAGAAACACATAATTTTGACGAGTGGAAAACCCTCTTGGGGTAGAAAAACCACTCCAAAATGCCTTATAGGCTTAATTCCAAACTGATTACAATATTTTTCAAAGCATCAACTCTCTAACAATTCAGGAGCACCAACTCCACCAAACTTTTGAAGCACCAACTTCAGTAGGAGCACCAACTCCTTAAGAAAGTTTCACAATAACCATGCAAACTGTTAGGACCTTAAAACTACATTATTTTTGCAATTACAAAATCTCAACAAAGTACATATAAAAGATATATAATAATGCCCATCATAGTTTGTACTAAATGAAACAATACCAATATTATCTCACTAAAATATGCAATCTTTGTAATAAGGGTCAGAGATATAAACACTGTAAACTCTCTTTTTCAATTTTTTCAAAATACAAAGATATCACTATAATAAGCCCTTATTCTCTTTTCAACAACACTTTGTTGTTTCATTCCAATCTTTGTCACTCTACAATGGCTAAATATTCCATGTTTTTTATAGACTAGAATAAACCTTATTCACATATGCAAACCCTTCATTCTAGAATTTTGAAACCCTTGAGTTAACTAGGGTTTGTCAAAAACTAAAATATGCATTTGTGTAAACATCAAAAACCCTCGAGTTTGAACTTCAAGTTCAAAACAGTTTCAGATTCAGTTATGATTAAAGAAAACTCAAGATCTCTTTAAAACTGAAACCAGAAAGGAAGTAACCAGTACGAAACTGAAAGAATATTATTTTTCCTTTTTTTAAATTTTCCATTCACCAAATTTACCTTTGAAAGATCAAAGAAATGTAAAGATATTACCTCTATTATGGTGGTTCAAACTACAAACAAAATCCCATAATATTTTCTATTACCTTCGCTTTCGACATGTGGAGAGTCCACCAACTAACCTGCCACCGTTCATAAACTGTCATACCTAAAAAGCAAGCTTGAATACCAGCTAGAACCCATTGTGATTGAGGTCGTAACCTCTCCATGGTGGTGCTAGGGTTTGTCTTTAGAGAAAAACCAAAAAGACATAATGATTTCCCTAACATTCTTCTGAATCAAGACTTTAGATTACCTTTTCAAAAATTGATAAAACTTGAAGTCTGAGAGGACTTTAGCAAACATCACAATAACCTTTAATCGTTGTCAAAGACTTTTTATTGTTGTCAAAACATTGACCATGCCAAATATGAATGATTCCTTCGACTGTTCACAGATTCCCATGGGCCAATACAAATAAACAATCATTATGAACATTATATAATATGGTATTCCTAGCTAGAAATTGAAATGTAAACCATATCACATGTGAAGAGCCCGATTACTCCAAGTTAAGATTGACTTATAACTTAAGTCAAAATCAATGAAACTAAAAGACCAAACAAATAAGGTGTAGCCTGATGTAATGTGGTCGGTATGCAAAGTGAGGCCCCTCCAACAATGTCTTGTGAAACAACCAATGCCAAAGTATGAAAGCCAATACAAATAAGATTCCAATTTGACACCAATAGCCATTTAAATGGCTTATATTTTAATCACCAAAAGGCCAATGTATGTAATTATTTAAAGCTTTAACCATAAGTCCTTGAAGTCTGATACATGTGACTTTATTTACCAATAGAAACCATAGGAACCCAATCTCCTTTATGAAACATAAACCATCGATGCCAAAGAGTATTGTTAAAATCTGATAACAAAGAGCTCAATAATTACCAAAGAAAAATACAATATCTCCCCTTGTGAAGGATTTTAACACCAAATGAAACCAATGGTGAAGCCAAGTAATCCAATATAGTGCAAGTGATAAAATATTGCCTTGGTGAAAGATACTCAAAGAATCATGTGCCAATATAACCTAGAGATGTCATTTTATAATCCTATTACTACCATCTGTGAATGCCAAAGTGAACAACTATACTACCAATGGCATAATTTCAAAACCTTTTTATAGATAAACACATGTCACTAAATCAACAGTCGAATATATAAACATTAACAAATATGTGTCCTTATCAATATAAGAGCAATGCCACAGTATATCAAAGAAGAACCAGTGATATAGGTATATTGAAATGATATCACCTGAAACAACCTTCAAACATATCCATGATCACTTTATGAAGCTGATACTCACAACCATGATGCTATCCAATACCTTGCAAATAGTATGATTTATGATTCTATGAATCAAATGATGTCTCTCTGAAAAATGAATCTACCAGTATAAGTATGTCATAGTGACTTGTAAATATGTTGAATATACCTGTGGTTGTCATGAAAGCAAGGACACATATTTGAAGCTTATGATTGTCCTGACATAAAGAACACCATGTCAAATTTCAGTACCATCAAGTAAAGAACTGAAACTAAAAGAGCATGCCATGAAACTGAAGGAGCATGCCATGAAACTGAAAGAGTATCACCATATGATCCAACTGTAAACATCAAGAGTCAATAGTCAATATATTATTAAAAATCCTGAATCACCATATTAAAAATCTTGAATCACTATAACCATGAATACTAAAGAGCATGCCAACGAATTTTGTCATCAAGGACTGTAGACACGTCAAATTTGCATTATGCATATTCATCCGCTCAATAAATAAATCAAATGCATCACATCCATTCACCTAGTAAATCAGGTTCTTATCATCAAAAGCTCAATCATAGTTTAATTAAATAAATCAAGCTTTATTTAATTAAAATCTCAAACATGCATCTTCCACCCTTTTCTGATTTAAATAAAACAAATATTTAAGTCTTAAAAGTCAAAATCATCTAATCAACATTAAATCAGCATAATCATCATCTATTTAATCTAACCCTGATTAAATGTTAATCCCATCCCACTTGCATTATCTAGATCTAGCCACTTGCACAAATTTTATTGTTTTATTAAAGCCTTTTCCCTCAACATGACAAGTCAAACATTGCATTTATTGTTGTTTTCGTCCCACTCTTACTCTCAAATTTGAATTCAAATTTCTCTCATGGGCACTCTTCCCAAATCTTGCACAACCATTGACCTAATCACTTGACAAGTGGCCTTATCTTATTGGCTTGATTTTTGTCCCACATTGGTCCATTTTCAACACTCTTAGCATTTGAAAATCTATAAAATAGAGGCTTCATCTCTTATCAAACCCTTCACAATCTCTCCACAATCTTGCAAGGTTACTCTCTTCAATTGAGATTTGATCTTGTCCATTTCACTCCATCATCTCCATCATTTACACAACTTGAGCTTTGATCAAGGGTTGGGAAAGGGTCACTAGCACATGTGACACCAATCCACTATAAGATGCTAGTTTGATCATTAGAATGATGCTCTTCTATGTTTTGCTTGTTTCTTTGGCATCATTCTTGTGATAAATGTTTTCAAGGACTTGATCACAATATAAGAGCAATGCCATAGTATATCAAAGAAGAACCAGTGATATAGGTATATTGAAATGATATCACCTGAAACAACCTTCAAACATATCCATGATCACTTTATGAAGTTGATACTCACAACCATGATGCTATCCAATACCTTGCAAATAGTATGATTTATGATTCTATGAATCAAATGATGTCTCTCTGAAAAATGAATCTACCATTATAAGTATGTCATAGTGACTTGTAAATATGTTGAATATACCTGTGGTTGTCATGAAAGCAAGGACACATATCTGAAGCTTATGCTTGTCCTGACATAAAGAACACCATGTCAAATTTCAGTACCATCAAGTAAAGAACTGAAACTAAAAGAGCATGCCATGAAATTGAAGGAGCATGCCATGAAACTGAAAGAGTATCACCATATGATCCAACCGTAAACATCAAGAGTCAATAGTCAATATATTATTAAAAATCCTGAATCACCATATTAAAAATCTTGAATCACTATAACCATGAATACTAAAGAGCATGCCAACGGATTTTGTCATCAAGGACAACTGAAGACAACTAAGAAGTCAAAAATGTAATGTAGTGTTGATTTGATTTTGATGGTCCATTGACTTTCAATATTGTATTACAATTCTCATTTTCACAAATAATTAAAATTTTCACAATTCTAATTTTGAAAAACTCATCTTTTATTATGCTTCTAGAGACTTTTCTATCAAACTTAAAATTGAGGTTTTAAAATAAATTTGGTTCAATTAACACGTCGCTTCCCAATTAATAGAGGGTTATGGGTTTTAAAATAAATCTAGTTCAATTAACAACTCGCTTACCAATTAATAGAGTCTTCCAGGTTTTAAAATAATTTTAGTTCAAGTAACAGGCCATTTTTCAATTAATAGATAATTTTGGGCTTTAATTTATAGTTGTAGGTTGAACTACACATTGTGTTGTTCAACTTGCACAAGTTTAGTTCATGGTTTGTAATATTTATTTTTCTACTCATTTGAGGTTATCTCAAAGGAACAATTGGATTTCACAATCTTTGTCTTCATATGACAAAAGAAAAAGTTTTTTCCTAACTATATGAACTGTTGTAGGGTTGTGATAGGATTTCATTGTATATATAAAGTTGCAGGTTGAACTACGCATTTTGTTGTTTGATATGCACAAGTTTAGTTCATGGATCACAAGATGTATTTTTTTGTTCATTTGAGGTTATCTCAAAGAAATGGTTGGATTTCACAACCTTTATCTTCAGGTGACAAAGGAAGGTGCACCCCAACAAAAGTGTATCCCTAATTTTATGTTTATATAGGGTTTCATTCTAAATATGAAGTTATAGATTGAAATACACATTGTGTTGTTCAACTTGCACAATTTTAATTCATGGTTCATAAGATACATTTTTTTGCACATTTGATGTTATCTCAAAGGAATGGTTGGGTTTCACAACCTTTCCCTTTAGGTAACAAAGGTATGTGCACCCTAACAAAATTTCATTCCTCATTTTATATTTTTGTAGGGTTGTGATATGATTTCATTCTAAATATAAAATTGCAGGTTGAATTACACATTGTGTTGTTCAACTTACACAAGTTTAGTTCATCGGTTCATAAGATGTGTTTTTGTTCTCATTTGAGGCTATCTCAAAGGAATGGTCTGATTACACAACCTTTATCTTTACATACAATGGAGATACTTGCAACCCAACTAAAGTGTATTCCTAATTTTATGTTGCTCTAGGGTTGTGATAGGATTTAAAATTGTATATATAATCCATCTATTACATTATCTACTATGATATTTTTGTACTCTATTAGCAATTATATTTTTCTTGTGGCATCTTCTCATCATCCATGATGATGTCTATAACTATACTTTTGATGTTGCATATCCTTGGAATCAATACGAAACATATGTTGTCATGTGTCAAACCATCTAATAACTTCCTCTCATCTACAAAAAAAGCTCTAGCATGACTAAAAAATTTATTCTCTTTGTCTTTCATTGTACCCAATCTATGTATTGCAATATTCTTTGTTATAGTGTAAGTATTTGTTCTCCAATTTTATAAAATATTCCTATCAAATTTTCATGGCTCTGCAATAGAAAATGACACATCTATCAACATGATATCACAAATGAATTGACCATGATATGTTCTTATCTTGAACCTTATCAAACATTATTATTTTACCATCACCTTATGTCCCTTTTGCATCCAAGCAATCTTATATGGAATTGGATGTTCCAAAATTTTCAACTTTATCTTATCAACCATTTCCCCAAATACTAGGTTATATTTACTTTCACTATCAATAACAATTTTATAACACTGAACTATTGATTTTCATCTAGTATTGAACAAGTTCTTTCTCTATATTAGTAGCTCTTTCTCTACATTACTTCTTCTTCACCATCACATATCAAACAAACTCTCCTCATCATAAGTGCTTATGAATTTTTGTATTCATCTTCTAAGTTAGGCGTAGTCTTAGGCTCGTTATCTATATATGTGGTTCTTGTGATACCTCTTCATATCTTGATTGTGTTGTCTTGACTTTGATAAAATTCAAATGCTATATGACCTTATCCTCCACATTTGAAACATGTACCTCTAAAATATATTCCATAATTTCTACCATATCTTCCTCTACCTCTCTAATATCCATTAGTCATATCATGTGCTATCATTATTACTTTCTCTACTATTGTGTTAATAATTACCATAATCTCTATCTCTTTGATACATATTACTACTTCATTATTCATTGTGGTGTGTACTAATATCATTGTAATATGTACTATCATTCATCCTTACTTCTACATATGGTTTTTAATCACTATATTATGATCTCTCTCTCTAGAATATTTCTCCTCTACCTCTTTGTCAATGATATCTACTCTCAAATGTTTTCTTCAAATTCTCTTCTACCTTGATTGAAAATTGTTATGCTTTTTCTATTGCCATCAATCTCACCAAGCTTAGTTTTTCTTGGATACTTTCTAATGAATCCATTAATATATTTTGCAACATTTTCCTTACTTTATTTACTCTTTCCTATCATAATGATTATTTTGTAGAATTATTTAATATATTCCTTTAAATCCTATCTTTTTGTCTTAGGATTTATGATCTTTTCAAAAATATAATTTATATATATATATATAGTGTATAAAAATGTATTCCTTTACATTTTCACGCTTGTTTGGGCCCTCTTAATTAAATTGAGCTTAATTAGGCCTTAATTATCCCTTTTATTCATTTACAAGCCTAATAAATTACATTTTCTGAAGGGGAAACTCAACAATAATTAATATCAATGCATAACACTTTACATTAAGCAATGTGTGTTCCAGGAATAGGGACCTCGGACCCTAGAAATTTGGACCTAAATTTAAATTATATTTTTGGCAGTATTTTAACATCTTCAAATCCATAATTCAATGTCAACTTGTGATATTTGAATTTCAGGAAATTAATGATACATACCTATAAATACAAGGTTATTTCACCAAGTTTTACCTAGAATTTCAAGAAGAAGCAACTTAGCATTTTGATGAGAGAAAAATTATAGAAAATTTGATTATCAAGAGTAGATATATTAGAGATTTATTGCAGCATTCAAGATCTATTCATCATGTCAAATTCTTCTTGCATCATGCATGTTTTTGGAGCTAACATTGTGATGTAGGTTTCAAGATCAAGTTCAAGCACTCAAAGCATTATTCAAGTGTCAAGATACACATCCATTTCGTCCATTTCATGCAAGTTGCAGACCTTCTAAGATCTCCATTATCAAGGTTTCAACAAGGGTTTTTTGAGTGGTAACATAGCTTTGTTCATTCTTCATTCCCTCTTTCATTTCATTATTTCAGTTTAAGGTTTGATTACCAAAATAGGGTTTGACCAAGGAAAACCCCCATTCACCCAAAAACAAACATTTTATCTCTTATATGTGTGATTGCAAATTTAGGCTGAAGAAGGATTGAAGACTTTTTGAAGTGCAAGATTGGAAAAGTTGTCAAAGTTGCAAAAGTTGTTTTCAAATCACAAAATCTAACCTACAAATTTGATTTTCAACTTTTTGATACTAAAACCTAGACAAATTAGAAGTTGGAGATCAGCGTCAAAGGCTCTTGAAAGTTGCAAAAAAACCTTGACAAAAGACACATTCGCCCATGGGAAAATGAATCCTAGTCAGCCTTTGGGAACTCACTTTTGGTGATTGGTAAACACATTTTTGTCCTTAGATATGCAATATGTTTTCTAGTTCTTCTAATATTGAGTTTAATATTGTTGTTTCAAGTGTTAGATTGCATTTTGGAGTTGATTTGTTACTTTTATTTTTTCTCCCCAAAGTGTTGTTTGACCTTGAGCCCCATCCTTCAAGCATAAGGAAACCTATAGATTCTCACATTGAGTTGATTCACCTAAGGGTTGTTAGTCAATTCATTGTGAGGATCTCATTTCCTAATGAAATAGTGAGAAATAGGTGCATTATAACCCCCTTTTTATCATCAATTTAGATCAACCCATATTTTTCACCTTTTCATTTTAGTGAATCTAACTTTTGAGCATCATAACTTGCTAATTTTAGAGTCCATTTTCAGCCCTAGATCTAGGATTGCAAGGATTTGCATTGCATTGCATTGTTTTGCATCTCATTTAGGTTTCTTAATTTGCATTAGTTTGCATCTCATTTAGGGTTTTAGGTTTGCATTTTTGCATTCTTTAAAATCTAGAAAATTCAAAAATATCAATCATTTTACATAGCACAATTACATAACATTGCATGATCAATAACTTAAAATAGATTGAATCAAAATTGCATCTCAAATTAGGTCTTCTTGCTTATCATTTAGCACTTGCATTTAGACCTTATTTTCCAAAAAATTGAAACTGTAACCTCCTATCTGAAACCAAAATCTGAAAAACCATAGAAATCACCTCAAACACCTCTAAATTGATTTTTAAAAACCTTGAAGTGAGACCCATTCACCCAATGAGTCCCTGATCATGAATTTTTCTGAATTTATAAGCATCAAAAATACTATTTTTGCATTTTGTGTTTTTGTATTCAATTTGTTGTTTCAGTTTCCAAAATTTATGCTATCTAAAATTGTTCATATTAAACTTAATTTGTCAAATTCAATGCATTGTTTTAATTTAAAATTACATCTAAAAGACATCATTTTTCAAGTTCTTACATAGCATAATCAGAAAGTTATTTTTTTCTAAAACTAAAAATTTATTTTACATACTTGCATTGCACTTTACATTCTAGGATATTTCATTGCATTTTAACTATTATCCATTTTGGGTGCACCTTGGGTTTGTGAAACTTGTATGAGCTTCACAACTTGGTAGACCATATTTCCAATACTATCGGGAGACGTAGTTCAAGGCTCATGTCATCTCGCGATACATCACTCATTGTGGATCTTGGGTTTTCTAACTCTTTCACTCATAGTGTTGACACTAATCAACCCACTATGGATCATACCCTTAACACTTCATTTCCTATGACTTCCCTACCCACAACCAATGTGAATGATGTTAATACAATGGTTTCTAATGTCCCTCATGAGAACCTTAGGAGAATGGATGAAGAACTTGACAAATTGCAAGACTTTGTGAGTTTTGAATACATTGTTGGTAATGTCATTCTTGTCATAAATAACATAAGGAGAATGATTAAAAATGAACAAGGAATAGAGATTGTTCATAGCTTAGCTCACATTCTTGATAAACATGTCCCTACCATGACTAGTTGTGCTCAAGATTTGGTGTATACTCAAAGTCAAGGTGGAATTCCAATTCCTCCTACAGCCATAACCTCTATTCTGACATACAATAATCCAATTATTACAAAAACCATACAAACTACTGGAAATTTTAATACTTCCTTAGGTATTTCTACTGGGAATCCCTTTAGCTTTGTGCATTCCAATCTCATATCTCCTAATCCATCCCCCTTCACAAACTTACAAGTCACTTTCCCTCTAAATACATATACACCTCCACCTTATTCACCTCCATCTCACAACATTAACAATGATCCCGTCCTTAACCAACTCTTACAAAATGTTTCATCCCTCCAATAACAAATTGCTACATTAAGTCAAAATCAAAATGGTAAACCTTCACAATATGTCAAAAGAAACCCCTTATCCTTGGAGATATTGAGAACACAAATGCCACAAGGTATAGAGATCCTTAGATTTGAGAAACATGGTGGGAAAGGAGATCTTGTTAGCCATGTTTCTACATATACAACCCTATGTAGTGAATTCTTATTTGAGGATAAACTCTTGGCTAAACTCTTCCCTAGATCCTTGAAGGATACTACTTTGGAATGGTTTTTCTCCTTACCGAATAATTCAATACGTTCATTCAATGAACTTGTTGATGCCTTCTACAATCACAAGTCCAAATACATATGGGTCCTAAGATGACCTTAGCTAATTTAATGACATGTAAACAAAAGGATAATGAAAAGGTCACTTATTTCATATATAGCATGATACCAATTTCTTTACTCACAAATAAACATTAAGATCCTCGATGCTTACCTTCAAATAATGTTAATTACCAATTTGCAAAACAAAATCTAGGCTAAACTTGAGATGTTGAAATTCCCCCCATTCACATAGTTGTGTACTGCCCTCCATGATTACCAAAATTTGGTTAGTAGTCGTGAAGTGAAAACTCCCTCTAGTCATCCCAAAAAGTCTAAATCCATGCCTTATAACAACTATCAACCATTTAAGAAACAAAATAAGGTATTTTTACAACCCAATCCCCCTCAACCAACTCAACATGTTGATAACCAAGTGGCTGCTATAAAGATGACAAATCCATACACATTTGGAAATAGAAATAGAAAATTCACCCCTCTACCTAATACCCTTCATAATATCATGTTACAACTCTTAAACAAGAACTTAATTTCCTTACCTCCTATTAGAGCTCCTAACCCTACTAAACCTTTACCTCCTAACTATAGAAAAAATTCCTATTGCCATTTTCACTGACAAAATGGACATGATGCTGACCATTGCAAGCATCTTAAACATATTGTTCAATAACTCATCGATTATAATCATATTCAAATTTGTGGTGTTAATGATCAAGGTAATAAGTATGTAGCCCCTCATAATCAAAACTTGCAAATCTTTACTAATCGTATTCCAAATCGTAACATTTCCTTTATCAAAGCTAGTGAAACAAAGAATGATGTGATGAATGTTGACATGAGTGATGAAATCATGAAAACATGGACAATATAATTGGAATCATTTAATTTCAACCTCGTAAGGGCCTAACCAAAATTTAGCTTGACATTGCTTTCTCACAAAATGACATACTTAACATGCACCTGATGGTCCTCTTTACATAGCTAGAAGAATCAACGAAAAGCATACTAATGGAATATTAATTGATCATGTTTGTGTAGAGAATGTGATCATTGAAGAATTCTTATTTGTGCATCAACTTTATCAAGATACTTATGAAAAACCGAAAGCATGGATCAAAATACATAATGGTTTTGCTTTCCCTACAATAGGTTTGATAACTCTTCCTCTAAAAGTTAGACCAAAAACACTAAGTGTCATTCTCCATCATCCCATCGTTAGACCAATTTTGTGTGAAGTTAGGCTACCTATGGCTTTTCTCCATGAAATTCATCCCATCGATAGTATATAAATGTTTAAAATTTCCATTTGGAAATGAGATATTTTGTGCACCATAATGGCTTTAATCCTATGTCTTCCTGTGGGAA
Source organism: Sequoia sempervirens (assembly GCA_007258455.2). Lineage (NCBI taxonomy): Eukaryota > Viridiplantae > Streptophyta > Pinopsida > Cupressales > Cupressaceae > Sequoia > Sequoia sempervirens. The sequence goes on from VDFB02041541.1 coordinate 21,105, forward strand.
TTTCTCATTGGATTTCTTTTGGACTGAACCTATGGAACATATTGGGCCTTGTGAGGAATTCTTTTTCAAATCTTATCAAAAATTTAAGGAAAAGCGCATAGTAGAATTATCCCTTAGCAATATGCCTCAACCCACGATTGAGCCTCCTATCATTGATGAGACTATGATTGAACCAAAAGCCCTTCCAAGTAACCAAAACCAAAACATAGCAAATCCTCCACCTATTTCCTATAAGAGACCACGAGATAACCAAATAAGTCTCATTGTGCCTCCTAAAATCAAACAAGTTTATAAAGCTAAAGGGAAAGTGGTTGAACAACCTCCCATGGTTCCTTCCATTCCTCCCTTAAGGGAAGAAAAAAACCTATGGTTGATCAAGCCACTCCTACACAATCACAACTAGAAAATCGAAGGAAAAGAAACCAAAATGCTAAAGAGCATAGGTGTAGATGTCGTGTTATTGCTCATTTGTTACAAGAAAAATAAGAAAAGAACAACATAGAAAATCAAACTCCAAACTTACCTCACGCAATGGAACATGGTTCTCCACCTTCGTCGAAACAATAAAATTCTAAATCTCAAACACAAAAAGAACAAGAATCTTCTATAGATATTATCATTAGACCTTCTATTGTGATAAACTTGGATGATGATAATGAGATTGCAAAATTTGATGAGGAAGTGCATACATAGTTAAATTTATTGTTTTCCTCTTCCATGAGCTTAAATGATAACAATCGTGATTATCATCGTACAAAGAGTGATTCACCGCATGCTGAACTTGATGATTTCCCTAGTTTGGCAATTGACGTTGCCCCTTTGGCGAGTTTTCCAACTTCTACATATGATGAAAAAGATTGGGATGTAGACGAACTGATATAGGTTGACTTGCATGTGTCTTACTAGTCTTTCATTTATTTTCTTTTTGTGTTCTTTATGTGATTGCATGTGTGTAATGTGATCCCCCATATTTTTCTATTTGATGTGTCTTCATGTTCATTCCTCTATTTGTATCTACATTCTTCTATCTTTTCTTTTTTCTTGTGTTTTCCTTTTGGGGATGACACAAGGAATCGAGACATTTAGGTTTCTTCCATGTTGACCCAAAAGCTTTTTATTTATTTTTGCTCTCTCTCTCTTTCATTCTTCATATTCTATGAGTTATTTGGGGAATGATGACATCTCTGAGCTCTGTAATATCATTGTAGCAAAGACATATGCTGACTCTAAATTTGTGGATCCCTTATGTGTGGTTTTGGGATTTCATTTTGAGGGAAACCCCTTCCTTTTCATGACATAGCTTCATTTGGAAATATATGCTTGACATAGTGCTTTCCAAATAAGCTCTCATGTCTTTTTTAGCATTTATCATTTGGTAATTTAAAGTAATTGCTCACAGCATGGTTTCAACAATTTCCTTAAAGTGGGGGCATACATTGGCATTATCATTTTGGATATATTTGACTATACCTTATGTTTCATTGTGCAGTCTTCTTACTTCTTGTGATGTGTCTTCTTCTTGGTGGTGTCATTGGGTTTGATGTCCTCCAAGAGTGTGACCTTTCTTTGCATATGAATTTCCTCTTAGTGGTGATGATATATGTTGCATTCCCTAAGTTGTGAATCTTTTATCCTAGACTTGTCCTCTCTTGGAGATATTAGGCATGATGTTCCCTAAGAGGAGACCTTACATGAACTAAGTAAAACCCCTTTGAACATGTCTTATCCTATTTGCATTTTTTTCATGTGTTTAGCATAACTCAACTTGCTAAGCCTTATGAAGCTCGAAGTTCATATTGTGTGGTGCCTTATTAAAGTTATCAAAGGTATAACTTTGGTATGGTATGGGAGCCTAATAAGATTCTCTCATTCTCCACCCTTGAGGGCTCACCTAGTGGACAACCGATTTCACTAGCCTATGTGAGCATGCATTCTTCTTTGCATAGTGGATAATGAGTTCCACATGTAAACATTTTTAGACAAACAACTGGGGCATGATCCACATCGAGTTGTACAGTCGAGGCTTGATCCACTCCTTTTTTCTCTTTTTATTTCTTTTAGTCTTTGACATTGTAAGATTGAGTATCTTGTCATTGTTGCATATATATGTTTAACATAGGCATGTCTCCTTGTGCCTTTGTTGTTTTTTCCATGAGATCTTAGATCTTGAAGTCTTGATCATCCTCCTTGATCTTTTTCATCTTATCCTTCCAACAATTATACAATTAGACCTCTCTTGATTGTCAACTTTTGTGTGAGTTTGATGCAAGGTCATCCTCTCACTAAAGTGGGGGCTAAATGTAGTATAGAAAAATGTATCCTTTACATTTTCACACTTGTTTGGGCCCTCCTACTTAAAATGGACTTAATTATACCTTAATTTAGTGTTGAAAAATGTATCCCTTTAAATTTTCACACTTGTTTGGGCCCTCTTAATTAAATTGAGCTTAATTAGGCCTTAATCAACCCTTTTATTCATTTACAAACCTAATAAATTATATTTTTCGAAGGGGAAACCCAACAATAATTAATGTCAATACATAACACTTTACATTGAGTAATGTGTATTCTAGGAATAGGGACCTGGGACCCATTCGCCCATGGGCAAATGGGTCCTCCCTAGACCTTTGGACCTAAATTAAAATTATGTTTTTGGTAGTATTTTAACATCTTCAAATCCATAATTTAATGTCGGCTTGTGATATTTGAATTTCAAGAAATTAAGGATACATAACTATAAATACAAGGTTATTTCACTAAGTTTTACCTAGAATTTCAAGAAGAAGCAACCTAACATTTTGACGAGAGAAAAAGTATAACAAAGTTGATGATCAAGAGCATTCAAGAGTAGATATATTATAGATTTATTGCAGCATTCAATATATATTCATCATGTGTAACACCCCTCCATTTTGGATCTTTTGATCGACAATGCTTTCTTTGTTATGTGTTTCTGTTATGTTGTGACTGATTATTTGTTTATAATATGCTTTCACATTAGCATAGTTGTTATTTGAATTAATAATGATGTATGCTCATTTATTGATTATTGCTGTTTTAATTTTGTCAGTCTTGATGTGACTGTATTGGTGAAGAGGACGGTATTGCATCACTCACTTGCGAGTGTCCTGTGATTTCCGTGATTCTCTCTTCATGGTGTGTATGATTTATTATATGTATACATGTGCAACATTTGTTTATTTGCAGGATTGCAGGTATATGACATTAGCTTCACCTGGTTTCACAAGTCTGAGCGTGTCCACTACTCAACAGTAATATTGGGAGATAGTAACGGGTTACCTAGTCATACATTTACCCTAGTATAGTGTGTCGTCAGTTTGAATTTAGTCTTAGATTTATCATTGTTGTTCTAAGTATTTTATTCTTGTGCAAATTTAATTTAGTAGAATAAATGTGTATTTAATTTTAAATATTTAATTAAATGAATTATTGTTGTGAGGGCTTTAAAATAAATAAATAAATAAATTTTGGTTATGTTGATTGAGTAAATTTTATTATTGAAAATAAATGGTAATTAAATAAGTAAAAATATTTAAATTGGTTGCAATTAGTAAATTGTATTATTATATTTAAATGCATGTGAATGGAAAATATCTAAATTGTTGAGGGAAAAGATATTTTAGATATTTTGTTTAAGATAACTGAGAGTTAGAAATTTGTGATCTAATTGTTGAAAATTCATTCACGGAGAGCATTTTTGGAAAAAAGGAAAAGAAAGTTGTTTCACGGGAAAAAGTTTTGTATGGATTGCGAAAAATTAGTGAGGAAATCATGGATCTTTCGGAGGAAATTGTTTTAGAATTATTTTGTTGTAGAATTCTTGGCTGTGTTTTTGGTTGTCTTCTGGAAAGAGCCAATTGCATTGAAGAAAGTTTTGGCTACATTGAGAATTGAAATTATAGAGAAGTTCGGCAACATCTTCTTGAGGCAACCATTTTTGTAACAGGTTCTTTACTTTTTTTGTGAAATTTGAAATTAAAAAGTTATTTTATTACTGTAATGCAAATTGGAAATGTTTTAGGAAATGATTTTTCAATACTGTAGAAGTTCTTGTTTCTTTCTTTAAAAGATTGCCGTGAAAATGAAACCTCTGTAGAAAATAATTAAATCCTCTGTGTAATTTGTTTATTTGAAATAGATTTATACAGGAGGAAATTATAGTAGAATTATTGAACCTCTGTTGAATTTAAATCAAAACTTAGAAACCTCTTCCTCTGAAAACATAATTTATTCTTCTGTAGAAAATGATAAATTACCGTTGAAGATTTAGATCTTTGTAGGGAAAGATTTTTAACACGATAGAAAATTTAAAAGGAAGTATTTGAGAAATTAGAAAACCTCTATAGGATTGAAAATGAAATCTTCTGAGAAAAACCAAAATAATTAGAAACTTCTGGTAATTTGAAAATCAAAACAGCAGAGAGAGTGCGTCACTAAATTAATTATAACTCGAAATTTACGAACTGGGTAGGGCTGAATTTTTTATATGTTTTAGACGACTGGATTGCGCACTTTAGTAAAAATTTCAGAGAAACCCAGATCCGAAAATAAAAGTTATTAAAGTCGCAACATACAGGATTTATGATTAGGGTTGTCTGAAAATTGTTAATTTATATTTATATATTTATTTATTTGTTTAAAAATATATATTAGAAATATTGCATATAATTTTAGAGTATTTAAAATATATTTAAATGTATTTTTAAATAGGTGCATGCACATGCACAATTTGATATTTTTAAATAAATGTTGGAAAATAATAATTAGATTATGTAGTTAGAATATATATATAATTATTTAAAAGAAATATTATATCGTTAATTAATGCATACAATGCACAAGTAGGTGTTTTATAATAAGATAATTTTATTAGAAGGATTAAGATTTCTATTTATATTTGTTTGTGAAATTTGAATTAACAATTAATTTTAATTTTCTTATGATTTGTAAACAGAAGTATTTATATATTAATAAAAACATGTAAATGCATGGGTTAATAAAATCTTAAAATAAAACGACTTAGGAGTGAAAGTTGATTTGTATTTAAATAGATATTGATTCAATTTGGATTTAGGAAATCCGAATATTATATTATTTAAGTGCCTGAATTATTTTAAGTGGTATTATTTTCTATTCACATTTGTGGGCAATTTGAATTGAATATTATGAGTAATTGTCAAACTTGAAGTTAAGCAATTGGTTTAATTCGTTGTGGATTTATTGGATTTAGGAAATCCTAATGGTCATTTATTTAATTACTTGAGTGGCTTCTTATTGTTGTGTATTCTTCTATAATTGTGTTTTGGGCATTGGGGATATTTGTTGTCGAGAAAATTATAAGTCTTCCAGAGATTGTAAAATTGTGAGAGGGTTATTGTATATTTTGTTCGCCTTTTTTGAGATTTTCCTTGGGTAGTGCACGTTTTTTTGGGTTTCATTATTTAACATCCATAGGGATGTGTGAATTAGTTTGAACACCCGATTACTATGAATGGGTTGTGTGATTTGATTTGAACACCCGATTACTACGAACGAGATGTGTTGTTCTTTGCAAAATAGTTGATATTTGTTATCGTATTTTGTACACTGTCTACCTTTAGGTTGTGGAATATGTTATTGTGTTTTCGATAGGAGAGTGGCTTTTAATAGGGGTCGGGACACAAAGGGGTCCTAGGATAACTCGTGTGAAAGTCAGTTTAATCAGTGGAAATTAAATAACCTTTATTAGGAATGAAGTAGCTTAATATTTAATCAGATAATTTAGCCTCGCTCATTGGCTCAAAGGCTAGTATGAGACTTGAGATGAGTCAGAAAGGCTTAGAATGGCAAGATCGTTATCTTGTTTTCTCAAAAAATAACCAATTTCGCACTGGTGTGCATGTGGGGCCAGAATCGTGAGAGGTTACCAGGATAACCCTAGAGGGGGGCCGGGACCTAGGAAGATTTTCTTTGGATAACCAATGCAACCTTTGTGATGACACTCCTCCTATGATAATGGTTGATTTGTATTATACAGTGGATGTATTTGATTCAGTGGTTCTTGAAGCAATGTAACCTTATGTTTTGTGTCTTTTTGGTACAGTGTTGTTTTGTGTTTTTTTAGTACAGTGTTATTTTGTGTTTACTGGTACAGTGTTGTTTTGCATTTACTAGTACAGTGTGGTCTTGTATATTACTTGTGTCTAGAGGTAATAGGTTTGTCTTGGTTACCTATTACTATCTTCTAGCATAGGGGTTGGGCCTACGGGTACCAGATGGTTGGGTGGCATGCATCTTACACTGTTGAGTTTCTCTTCCTGTACGTGATGGCAGGATCTTCTTATTCGAGGAGCTTGTGTGGTTCTCTGGAGTTGTTCTTCTCCTTCTTCATTGTAACTGTGGATCTATATGTATAATTGTAATACCTCATTTGTATCGAGGTGAACCTTTGTGATGTAATTGTAATAGTATTTATGATCTATTCATTATTGGATTTAATGGTGTTGTATATGTGGAAATATGTTTAATACATTTCTATGTGTTAGATTTATCTTAAAATGGTTTAATGCTTTGTTGTAAGTTGTATCTTGAGTTTAATATTCATATGCTATGGTTGGTTAAATTTTATAAGTAATGGTGTTCACATGTAGACGCGTTGCGTAGCCTAGAGGATGTATGTGGCTAGAGTGGGTTACTTTACTCGTCTTGTTTTAACTTAAAAAAAAAAATAGTTGTGCTTCCGCAGTATTGCATTGTCCTCTAGGTTGCGGGACGGGGTTTTACATCATGTCAAAGTATTTCTTGCATCATGCATGTTTTAGGAGCTAACATTTTGATGTAGGTTTCAAGATCAAGTTCAAGCATTCAAATCATTATTCAAGTGTCAAGATCCACATCCATTTTTACCATTTCATGCAAGTTGTAGACCTTCTAAGATCTCCATTATCAAGGCTTCTACAAGGGTTTGTTGACTGGTAACATAACTTTATTCATTCTTCATTCCCTCTTTCATTTCATTATTTCAATTCAAAGTTTGATTACCAAAATGGGGTTTGACCAAGGAAAACCCCCATTCACCCAAAAACAAACATTTTCTCTCTTGTATGTGTGATTGCAAATTTAGATTGAAGAGGGATTGAAGACCATTTGAAGTGCAAGATTGGAAAAGTTGTCAAAGTTGCAAAAGTTGTCAAAATTGTTGTCAAATCACAGAATCTAACCTACAAATCTGGTTTTTGACTTTTCAACATTGAAACCTAGACAATTCAGAAGCTAGAGATCAGCATCAGAGGCTCCCGAAAGTTGCAAAAAAACCCTAACAAAAGACCCATTCACCCATGGGAAAATGAGTCCCAATCAGCCTTCGAAAACTCACTTTTGGTGACTGGTAAGCACATTTCTACCCTTCTTAGATCTGCAATCTATTTTCTGGTTTTGCTAATATTGAGTCTAATATTGTTGTTTCAAGTGTTATATTGCATTTTGGAGTTGATTTGCTATTTTTAGTTTTTCTCCCCAAAGTGTTGTTTAACCTTGACCCCCATCCTTCAAGCATAAGAAAACCTATAGATTCTCACTTTGAGTTGATTCACCTAAGGGTTGTTAGTCAATTCATTGTGGGGATCTTATTTCCTAATGAAATTGTGAGAAATACGTGCATCATAACATCCCCTTGTTATCCATATTTGGATCAACCTATTTTTCACCCCTTTTTCAATATATATATATTGTTTCTTCAACTTCACAATCATCTTGTCCCACTTTGTTATCTTCTTTTTTTCCCTACCATTTATTTCTAATTTTACTTCTTTCCACCAAACAATAGCATGTATTATTAATTTATTTTAGTAATTCTAACCCTTTCAAGATCTACAAGTTCCTCATACTCAAATTCATCTAGATTACTTATCAAATCAATTAACTCTTCAAGATTTAAATCGCTAGAATAAATAAAAATCTCAATTCTAGGTCCCTTACCACTTTTTGAGATAGCCTTCAATATTTTCACTTGATTTATTTCTTCTTCTAGGTCTTCTAGATCTTGTTGAACAATTTGCAAATGTCCTCTTCCACTCACATCTTCATCACAATCTTGAGTTATCCCACACTAATGTGTCTCACTTTTTAGTCAAAGTAGGACATTGAAATCAACATTTTTCACCAAATTTTCACTTTATGAAGCCTATAGTAATTAAACAATTAATAATTTGGAGATGATGTGAACTAGTGATTTGTGAGGATTTGTGTACATTCTAAATATATTTTTTTGAAAAAAAATTAGAAATAAATTGTGATTTTTTTACATTATTTTAATATAGTTAACAACATTTTAAAAAAGTGACGTTCATGTCATAATGCATAACTGTTTACATAGAAATGATAAAATTATAAAATATAGATTTGCAACATCAATATCTAGTGTATGGATATTTTTTCATAATTTTTTGTTACATATTTTTTAATTGATTTTTGATGTCAAAATAATTATAGCTTGGACATAGATGTATGTTGTAATGCATAACTTGTTTTAATGTATCAAAATTCAATTTATTTATTTTTTCTAAAACAAGGACATCAATACCTCGGGAACAAATATTTTTGAGAATTTATTTTCTCTATTTTTCTACTTTTTCGCATATGTGAAACAAAAACCTTGATGTTTGGTGAAAAACCTACATTCATAAGAAATACAAAATAGATATAATAATAAAATTAAAAACATCCAAAATTATACTTTTTCGAAATCTTATAATAAGGGACATATACTTACAAAATATTGTTTCTAAATGACTTTATTTGATCACTCAAAAGGTAAAGTAAAAGTGGTATTTTGTCAGCATTTTTTATAGGTGCAAAGTGAAAGGAAAGTAGAGTGTAGAAAACGCCTTCCCAATGCTAATCTTCAGAAGAGAGATACAGAAAAAATTTCAAACTTTGTAATTATATTTCATTTAAGATACACATACATGAATAATAGAATAGACAACAAAGAACGAATACTAGATTTACATTGGAAAACCCTCTCAAGAAAAAACCCACACACCAAAGCAAAGATCTCTTGTATTTCAGTAAAATGTCAATTACATACAAGTTATAGGGCTATGCTCTTTCAGATGTTAATTCCAAAATGAAATCGGCAGCATTACATTACATTCACTCTAATCAACACTTTGATCATCTCAGATCATCTTCACTTTGTTCTAATGCACTATGGCATTCGATACATACTTCACAAAACATTTCAAGAAACCATCATTCCAACTTTCATAATAGACGAACAACCACAAACAACTTAACTATCATTACCTTCTCTCATCATAAAAGTCATATTGGAATGTGGAAGAGACATAAAACCTTGTCTCTCTGAATTCCCTTTGTTATCTGACATGCCTCTGGATTACATCTTCAAGACCCACTAGGTATTTCGTGCACCATTTCAATCAACACTCCATTTAATCTCTGTCGTTCCTTATTCCCCTACAAGGTATAGACGGGGTCCCACCACATGTACCACGGGCTAGCGGGCACCGTTAGATCAACTAGATCGCAACTGTTACCATCACCGTCATTTAATCCCACCTTATCAACATTTCAAGGGTACCATCATATGTGTTCATCTCCTTGAAGAATCTTTACCGCCAGCCCACCATTCATCAGAATATTGAAGGGACATCCAAGTGACTCCCTCCAACATTGACTTGTCTGTTCGACAAAACACATCTTGCAGTTTATCAATATGTCGAAGAAACTGTTCATTCAGTCTCGCCAACAATTACTTGTCTCGTCGATTAAGCTTTGACCAATGCACTCCAAACACACCTAGCAATAAGCCAAGCGCTTGTCAAGAAGACTTGTCAGTCCGTCCTGCCGACATGTGACTGTCAACCCGACGAAGCACTTAATGCCAACCCATTGAGCACTTAACGAAACATTGAGAAGACTAGGCATTTCATCCCACCGAAGCTCAACTGTTAGCCCAGTGAACTCGAAGCTTGAAGCCTTATGCTAGTAATTTTGAGGCACTTTTTCTCAACATTCTCCCACTTGATGAAGAACTTACTAACTCCTTTCAACACTTGAAGTTATTGAAAATACTAGGCCCCAAGGCCCATCAAACTGGTGCACCATTTGAACTTATTCATGCTCACAGGCTACGTCAATGCATTAGCAACATTCACTAGAGTATCAACCTTTTCCAGACTAACCTTTCCATCCTCCACCATATCACGAAAAAAGTGGTACTGCACATTAATATGTACCTGGCAGGGAAAGTTGGATTTTTCACCAAACAGATGGCACTCTAATTGTCACGGAAAATAACAATCTACCCCACATCAAAACCAACATCAAAACACAATATTCTAAGCCAAATGGCTTCCTTTTAGGCATGAGTTTCTGCCATGTACTTAGCCTCAGTAGTGGATAAAGTGAGTACAACCTGCCACTTGCTCATCCAGCTAACTACACCACTAAACAGTGTGAATACATATCTACTGGTGGATCTTCTATTGTCAATGTCCCCTGTCAAATCATAATCCACATATCCATGAATGCTAACTAAACTCTAAGATCCAATAGAGTAACCATGATAACATAAGGCGTACTCAGAAGTACCTTTCAAATACCTGAAAACTCTCTTCACAACATCCCAATGCGGCCTTCCTTAAAGATTAGCCATAAACCAACTACACTAGTAGAAAAACAACAATAAATGACTAAAAAAACTACTAAAAATTGGTCACGTAACCATTAGTAGTTTATTACCAGTCATTTATAACATGTCCAAATTTATGACTAAACCATTTTTAGTCATTTATTGGTTTTTTTGATTGATCAAATTGGTGGTATATTTAGTCATTAATTTAGTCAGTGATTATTATTAATTGGTCATTTATTTAGTCATGGTAGTCATTTATTTTAGTCATGGTAGTCATTTATTAGTCATGGTAGTCATTTATTTAGTCATTGAGATACTCTTATAAAAACATTATTCAATTGAAAATATAATTCATTCTTTTAAAAAACTAAGACTAACACAATGTTACTATTTTGCTTTTAAAGGATTTTTAACATTATTTTCTTTGATTTTAAGAATTACAATCATAACTTCTAAATTTTGGCCAATAGTGAGAACACATTTATTAATAACTAACTCTTTCAAACATTCAAATAGTTAAAGGCACATGGAAAATCAAATTGACGATAAATATTACACAAAACAAAAAAAATAGTATTGAATCTATAAATTAAGGAGAAACATTACACGTCAAAGCTTTCAACTACAACAACCTCCAATAAACCAGTTCTCAAAATCCTTCATTATTCTTCTAAGATAAACTAGTTCTCAAACCCTAAAAAAATATAGAACCCAAAAATTACTCCCAATTTAAGATTGGATATGTAAAGACATGGGCGGGAATCAGCAACCCAAAATGATTTTCACAATTTAGTGTCAGGGCACTCTGGCTTTTCAAAATGCAAAATGCAAGGAAATGAACATGGATTTTTTTGGTTAGAGCAAGCGAATTGTTGCAAGAGGTGCATGAGTACTGCAGGCAGGCACACATTTAGCAGATGCTATTCCCTGCACCAAATTACTCGAAATTGATCTCCAGATGCAACTGCAACCTTACTTGCAAGACATGGTCCCTCTTCTTGGCCCCTTCGATGCTAATTTTTAGCTACAAACCAAGGTGTAAGGTCAAATAATACCATCAAAGAAGGAATAGGTGCAGAAAATACAAACTAAGAAACATAAAAAATAAACTCATGCAAATGAAAATGATCTTTCTACTGAAGAGCCATGATTTTCTCCCATTCCCTTAATGTGACAATTCAAATAATCTTTGCTTGGTATGGTTGTGGCTTACTACCTTCACCATCCTCACAGTGCTCAGGAAAAAGATATTCTTCCCACAATATTTATATCGCTCCTTTCTAAACTTTGCTCTGCATCCTCCAAAAGAAAAAAAATCATCAATATTCCTTCTTTTTAATAAATTTGTATCTTACAAGAAATATGCTTTTCTCCTCAATAAAATTAGAAATTACTAATAAAGATTCAAAATAAGAATGAATGTATTAAAAAATTTATAGTAGAAATTTGCACTTCTTCGTCCTTCTTCTTCAAAGCAAGTAGACAATAAACATTTTGATGCATCCACATAACCCGCGATGATTCCACTGTTTGGAGACTACAAAAGTGATATGGAGGTGGGAATTTTAGAATGAGGAGTTGGAGCCAAAATGAAATTTTGAAATGGATGCGAAATTTAATTCAATACGTTTAAACGAATTTTAGCCGTTCACCATTTTTTGCCATTTTTTGGGTTATTTTTGGCGTTTCCCTCCAAACTCATCCTCACTTATTGAAAATATGGTTTCAGCGAGAGTTTAAGAGTATGTTTATTAAAATGAAAATTATAGAAAAGATCCTAATAATGAATATTTTTATATTTTAATAGTTTTATAAATATTATATTATATTATATTGTATTATAATATAATATTATAATAATATATTATATTATAATACAATATAATATTATATTATATTATATTATAATAATATTATATTATATTATAATCATATAATATTATATTATAATTATAATAATATTATATTATATTATAATCATATTATATTATATTATATTATTATATAATATTAAATACATTATAATATAAATATAATATTATAATATTAATAATATAATATTATATAATAATAATATAATATTATATAATAATAATATATATTATATAATATCATATAATATTATTAAATATAATAAATAAAAAAAATTATTTTAAAGCAAAAGGCGATAAGCCTACAATTATATTAATATAATATAGGTAGTTACATATGCTGACTAAATTGAATTAAGGGCTTACAAAAAATGACAAGCAACCCAACTATCTTCAGAATTCATAATATATATGCATCCCATCTACAAAATTCTATAACCCATAATATTACATATCAAACCCTACCTTCCAAATGACTGCTATAAACCTTGTGCAAAATTGATCCAGCCAGATCTTTACATACTAACTCCTACCACTTTACTTGACAGATTATTTTCATATATATTGGTAATTACATTTTCATGAAAAAACTTTGCAGAGAAACAAACTAGACACCCCTATTTCCCAAGTTGATCGAGTTCTCTCCCTAGCCTCCAACAACTATCATCTTAACATGGTTTGCAGCTTGAGCCTGAGAGTGGATAGTGATGTTTATGTCTGGAACTTGCACATTAACCCTGTTGAGCTGACGGTTTGACAAAGGAACAATCTCTTGCATGCCTTATAATAATATAATATTCTATAATAATTATATTATATAATATAATATTATATTATGATATATTATAATTTAATATAATCTAATATATTGTATTGTAATATAATATATTATTATTATATTATATTATAATACAACCCACTCCCTTAGTCTGAATTTTTTTTAATTATCCACTTTAATATCATATTATCTAATTTTTATTTGTGTGACTAATTATTTGGTCATTTTTATTTGTATGACTAATTATTTAGTTGTGTTTTTTACCCAATGATCAAAATAGTCACTTATGATGATCAAATTAGTCATTTATAGTTGTGTTGTAAAAAATGAGTAGAATTTAGTTATCTTTAGTTGTTGTGACTAAAAGTTTTAGTCATGTAGTCATTTATTCTCCAAATTCTACTAGTGTTAAGCACTTCCATTGCTTGGGAAATGTCTAGCCTAGTATAGACCATTGCATACATTAAACTACCAACTACATTTGCATAAGGCACCCTGGTCATGTCCTCCATTTCAGTAGGAGATTTTGGACAATCTTCAACAAGATGTTTCATTCCTTGCAACACTAGAACAACTAACTTCTTGCAATCCACTATATTAAACCTCTCTAGGATAGAATTGATATACGTGCTCTCCTAACTAAACCTAGATCCTTCATTTCAAACTATGCTGACAATTGAGCCTTTAATTCAAAAATTGTACCCTTACTATTCCTTGTGAACAACATGTCATCCACATACAGGGCAATAATAAGAAGATGAACATTCTCATATTTAAATTAAACACAATGATCATACTTTGATCTCACAAACCTAAAAGACAAAACATAGGTATCAAACTTTTGGTACCACATTGTAGGCAATTACTTCAAACCATACAGAGATTTCTTCAATTTGCAAACCAAGTTTTCCTTACCTTTTTCAATGAAGTGTTCTCATTGGGACATGTAAATCTCTTCCTTCAATCACCATGAAGGAATGTTGTCTTCACATCCATCTGCTTGATCTCTAAATCATATGATGTTGCAAGTGACAATAGAAATCTGGAAGGCATCATCTTAGCTACAGGAGAAAATATTTCTCCATAATCAATCCCCTCCACCTAAGAATATCCTTTCGTGGCCAACCTTGCTTTATGCTTCTCAACACTGTCATCTAGACCAATCTTCTTCTTGAACACCCATTTACATACAACAGGCTTTCATCCTTCAGGAAAAGGTACCAAATCCCACATTTCATTCTTCTTCAATGATGCCATTTCTTTATTCATGGCTTCCAACCAGGAATCTAAATCAGACATACCCATAGCCTCTCTAATATTCCTAGGCTCATCAGTGTTAGAAATTAAAGCATAGGCACAACTGGAATCTAACATAGAATATCCAAACCTTTCAAGTTGTCAAGCATAGGCACAACTGGAATCTAACATAGAATATCCAAACCTTTCAAGTTGTCACTTAACACATGTAGACCTCCTCACAATTTGAGGCTAAGGTTCTTCTTCTTGATCACAATTTTCAGAGTTGCGTGAGCTATCCTCACTAACAAGTCCACTAGGAGTACATAATTCATCCTTATCTAGTGTAAAAGGAATTTCAACTACCTCCTTTTCTGCTTCTTTCACCTTTGGTTGCAGATCAACTATAGAAGGTTTCAACTCATAGAAGATCACACTTTTGCTATACAACACCTTCTCTATAATTGGGTTCCAAAGCTTGTACCTTTCACACCAACTCCATAACTAATGAAGACACATTTTATTTCCTTTTTCTCCAATTTAGATCTATTTTCACTAGGCACAAATGCATGCGCCTCATAGCCAAAGACTCTAATTTTTCTTAGCGAGGGCTTCTTACCA
Source organism: Sequoia sempervirens (assembly GCA_007258455.2). NCBI lineage: Eukaryota > Viridiplantae > Streptophyta > Pinopsida > Cupressales > Cupressaceae > Sequoia > Sequoia sempervirens. The sequence continues at coordinate 36,268 of VDFB02041541.1, forward strand.
GACCACACTTCCATAGGTATCTTGACCATGAGCATCGAAGTGGGAGATCTGTTAATTAAATAACATGTTGTAGCTATAGCCTTAGCCCAAAACTTCTGATCTAAACTAGCACTACTCAACATACTTCTCACCCTTTCCATCAGCGTTCTATTCATCCTTTCTGCAACTCCATTTTGTTGTGGAGTGTAAGGAGTTGTTTTATGCCTTTTAATTTTGTGGTCCTTGCAAAACTTATCAAAATTTGCTAAATAAAACTCACCACCATTATCCATCCTCAAGCACTTTATTTTTCTACTAGTCTAATTTTCAACCAAGTTTTTAAATTCCTTAAACTGACTAAAAGCATCAGTTTTACTTATGAGAAAATAAACAAATGTCCTCGAATAATCATCTATGAATGAAACAAAATACACAAATTTTGATAATGAAGGAACATTAACTAGACCAAACACATCAACATGAATATAATCCAGAATTCTAGAAGATTTATGAGGACTAGAATAAAATAAAACATAGTATTGTTTTCCATATATGCAATGCTCACAAAAATCAAACTCAAGATTACAATCATCAAGCCCTTCAACCAGGCTTTTATTTTTCAAGGCTTTTAAGCCTTTTTCACCAATGTGGTTGAGCCTTTGATGCCACAACATTATTTTCTCTACTGGGAGCTTCATCTCCAAAGAGTTTGCACCCTCAGGTACAATACCTCCTTTCTCTACATTATCATTTTTACTTGACTTTATAGAAGCACTATTACACTGCACTGCATATGCATCCAACTTATACAGAGTGCCAATTTGTACACCCTTATCCAACACCATAGAGCCTCTAGTCATTCTACAAACACCATTCGAGAAAGAGACTTGTACACTAGCATCATTAAGCTTTCTTACTGAAAGTAAATTTTAAGTCAAACTTGGTGTATGCATCACATCATCGATTCCCTTTATTCTACCATTCGGAAACAAAAATCTAACTCTACCACAACCAACAATCTCCAGGTGAGAATCATCACCTAGATACACCCTTCCACCAGCATACTTTTTGTACTTTGAGAACCAACCTCTTTAAGAGGTCATGTGAAAGGACGCACTTGAGTCAATCAGCCAGACATCATCCGATGCCTAAGTCGCCAAGGCTGCTATGAAGGAATCTGCATCACTTTGAGAAGATTCATTTTCAGAAGAACTTTTTTTCTTTTTCTTCTTTTTCTTCTTTTTCTCCTCTTTACAATCTTTTTGGATGTGTCTAGTTTGCCCACAATTCCAACATTTCACCTTAGACTTTTTACTAGGAGACTTTGATCTCTCCTTTGACTTGGATTTAGACTTATTTTCCTCCTTCTTTCCTTTCTCCTTTGATCTGCCTCAAACAACAAGGGCATCCTTTCCCATCTCAAAAGACTTCCTTTGCATTTCCTCTGATAGTAATGAAGCAACCACATCTTCCATCTTGAAAGTGGTTGTTGTACTCATAATAGCCATTACTAGGTGATCCCATGTGTCAAGCAACAAGCACAACAAGATCATGCAACGATCCTCATCATCTATCTTCACACCAATAGACCCCAATTGAGCAATGATCATGTTAAACACATTCAAATGATCTACATCAGACGCTCCTTCCTCCATCTTCAAAGAATACAACTTCTTCCCTAGGAATAACTTATTTACCAGATATTTCCCTTGATAAATGTCACCAAGCTTCTTCCACGAAAGTTTCATTGTCTTCTCTTCATGGAAATTCAAGAGAATTGAATTGGCCAAGCATAGTCTAATCAAAGCCTTTGCTTTCTGGTCCTTTGCATCCCAGTCATTCTACGAGGTTGCTAATGGTTTGTTAGAGGACACTACATCCCATAACTCTCAATCCATGAGAAAATCTTCCATTTTGAGTTTTCACAACTCAAAATTGCCACTATTGAACTTCTCAATTTCTATTCTTTCGAATGTGTTGGCCATCTTAAATCTGCAATAAGTTTACAACCATATTTCTCTGCAAAAATCCCACTGAACAAGATCAACACAAAAATCTCATCTTACCCACAAGGAGAGAAAATTTGGCCAAGCTATGATACCAACTGAAAGGAAAGCAAAGTGCAGAAAACGCCTTCCTAATGCTAATATTCAAGAGAGAGATACAAAAAACACTTCAAACTTTCAATTACAGTTCATTTAAGATGCATATACATGAATAACATAATAGACAACAAAGAGTGAATACCAGATTAACGTGGGAAACCGCTCTCGGGAAAAAACCCACACACCAAAGTAGAGATCTCTTATATTTTAGTAAAATGTCAATTACATACAAGTTACAGAGCTATGCTCTTTCAGGTGTTAATTCTAGAATGAAATCGATAGCATTACATTACATTCACTCTGATCAACACTTCTATCATCTCATATCATCTTCACTATGTTCCAATGTGCTATGACATTTGATACATACTTCACAAAACGTTTCAGGAAACCGTCATTGCAACTTCCATAACAAACGAATGACCACAAACAACTTAATTGTCATTACCTTCTCCCACTGTCAAAGTCATCAAAATGTGGAAGAGACATAAAACCTTGTCTCTTTGAATTCCCTTTGATACTCCAACATGCCTCCGGCTTGCATCTTTAGGACCCACCAGGTACTTCATCCACCGTCGATCAACACCTCGTTTGATCTCCATCATTTCCCATTCCCTTGCGAGGTATAGACAGGGTCCCACCACAGGTGCTACAGGCTAGCGTGCACTATTAGATCAACTAGATCGCAACCGTTACCATCACCGTCATTTGGTTCCACCTTATCAACATGTCAAGGGGACCATCATCTACATCCCAGCAATATGGCAAAGTCACACCAACGAAGTCTCATCAAAATGTCGAAGGAATGATATGATGACTCCTTCCGATATCACGAAGTCTCGCCGATATGTGTCCATCTCCCTAAAGAAGATTTATCACCAACCCAATGTTCATCAGAATATCAAAGGGACATCCAAGTGACTCCCTCCAACATTGACTTGTCTATTCAATGAAACACTTCTCAAAGGTTATTGATATGTCGAAGAAATTGTTCATTCAGTCCCACCAATAGTTACTTGTCTCGTCGATGAAGCTTCAACCAATGCACTCCAAACACACCTAGCGATAATCCAAGTGCTTGTTGAGAAGACTTGTCACTCCATCTCGCCGACATGTGACTATCAACCCAATGAAGCACTTAACGCCAAATCGTGGAGCACTTATCAGAATGTCGAGAAGACTAGGCATTTCATCCCAGTAAAGCTCAACTATCAACCTGATGAACTCGAAGCCTGAAGCCTTTTACGCCAATAAGTTTGAGGCACTTTTTCTCAACATGGAGGAAACTCCATTGTGGGTATGATTTAAGACTAGAGGGGTTCTATCTAAGGGGGTTTGATCTAAGGGGGTATTATCTAACCCTCTTCAATTAAAACCCTTTATATGGAACCCCTCAAGGTTTAAATCATTAAATTTTCTAAAACATATGCGATTTCAAGCAAGATGTCCCAGAAGTGGGACTCATTATTGTGGGTTCACCCTCTCTAGAATTTAGATCTCATTTCCTATCCTCTTCCACAACATCAAATTGAATTTTCATTGCCCTCATCATTTTTAACATTTCTTTCATCATTCTAATAATTAGTAATACTTTGAACTCTTTGTGACATCTATCCTTAGGATCTAGTGTAAAATGCCTCAAATCAATGCTCAATCTACAATCACTCCTTATAGTTGCCTCTTAATTGGCAATCTTTTGTCAAGCTTCTTGTAGGCTACCTCAATTTAGTGATCTATTTACTAGAAAAGATTTCAAGATATCAACTATTATTTCCTTAGAATTTGAAACTTATGCTTTGATACCACTTAATGCAATCATGGATAGAGGATCCACTAAAGAATTATTTGACCATGTAGTAAAATAAACAACACTCAAACATAGCAAAAAACTCAATGAAACAACACAAATCTTTGTTATCTAATCATGAATGAATTATAATATGCCACAATGAGCCTTCAATATGCCAAGCCTTAAGCTATTTGATTACAAATATGCAATTTGAATGATATTACAATACAATCCAATATCCAAGCTTCAAAATAGAACTATCTTCCCTATATCATCTTTATCCTCCATTAACTTTAAATGATAATGAACAATATTTATGTAGTAGCTTCAATCTTTGTGAATGATCTCAATCAACCTCAATGGTGGCACAAAGCTCAATGCCTTATGAAACATGTGGTTCGTCAAACATATAGATGAATCTACAAGATTAAATGCAATGATGGTGGATTGATAAATCTTCTTATAGTTCACACCATAAGCACTGCTAAGTTCGATGCACCTCAATATGTGTTCCTTTGTTGCAACAACCTCTAAAAATTTATTGCATGCCACAAACAATGAAACTAAGTGTAAACTTGTTAAGCCTAGTAATGGTTCAAAAATTAAGTTATGCCTTAGCGGTGATCAAAAACTTCTAGAAAGTGAATATGACATTGAAGAATCATAGTACATGTTCTCCAAACCACAAGGTGAGACATGCAAAGTATGGCGGAATGCAATAGGATTTGCAATGCTTGATTATGACTAGATTGTGGATGAAAACCTACAAACAAAACAAACAAGTAAAAGGAGATTTTTGGGGTGATGTAAGATTGCTCTTACACCCTAGGATGCTTTTGTATCAAAAAATTTAAGATTCTTGCAAACAAATATTAGATGTAGTGTATGAAATTTAGTCTTCACTAGCATGTGCCAAATATGCAACTAATGCAAAATCATTTAATTCCTATCATATCAAACATAATTTAATCTTTACTTTCATTTGTTAGATTTGTCACACATGAAAAAAGTATCAGTTTGATCATATTATGAATATAATTGTAGTATTATATTTAATCCTATGGATGTCTCCTTTTGTGTTTCTCTAAAATTCTAATAACCCTGATCCTTTTGAGTTCCTCTTGTTTTAAATGTATTCACTCCAAACATTGATGAAATACCTTGTTTAGTATCAATGTTTAATTCTCATCATGCACAATTGTGTAATGCCATGGATATGTGATTACAATACAATATAAATTACAATTTTATTTTCACATTAATAAATGTTATTCTCTTCTCTATAACATCAATATGGAAACCTTATTATTCAAGTTTTTCGAGTGCCATACATATTTGCTAATTGCAACATAAATACAATTGTAATTTTTTTTACTTCTTTATATATAAATTATAATAGATTATTTCTATTAAAACCAAACATATTGAAATCAAATTAGCTTTAAAAATATTGTGAATTCACAAGTCTATTAGCTATCTCTCTAACCAAAGGAATATGCGGCAACATTAGAAATCTAACTATAAATGAGACATGCACTTATATAAAATTACATACCTGACTTGGAACGTGTAATTTAACCTCAATTCAGGCAAAAGATAATACAACTAATCCAAATAAAATAACTATACATACAGAGGTTTTGTGAAAACAATTCAATGAAATGTCCAAGTTATCATAGTAGGTTTTTGACAGATACCCCAAAAGTGTATATAAGCAATGATCTGCGTTGCAATCTATGCATATAATTTACAAAGACAACAGTATGGTCTAGATTGCTAAATACTCAAAATGAAGAAAAACAGAAAAAAAACTTTGTAAAAAGTGAATAAAACCTTGTTCCTTCATTATTACTGCAGTACTGCAAGCCTATTCCTCAGATTGCTTCACTTAGCATCACCAATAATCTCCGCAAGAACATCATCCCTGTATAAAATGATGGATACGGTTCACACCTCTTACAGCAATTTTTCTTGGAGCAATTTTGGAGATTAATTTTGTTGCAGTGTGGGAATCAACACATGCTCAAGGTTCTTAACAACTCTAATGGCTGTTCTAGGGAGCCTGTTTAACAAAACAAATGCAATTGCTAACTTTTCACTATGATGGCAGACAAATAATTATTTTTCCTCCTCTTTGAGATCATTAAGTAAATGTCTTGAATTTGCAAAATACCCTGCTGCCTTCATCTCCCAAGTCAATTTCTCCAACTTTGCATAGACCTCCTGTGTCTTCTACACAAAAAGCGTGCACCATTTTATGGCCTTCAATCCAACTACATCCAGGGCTCTTATTAATTCCTCTATCTTTCATCAATCTCCTTACCATTTGAACCTCAACCCACCTTCCCACTTCTGCATAGATGTTTGAGAGAAGAACGTAAGTTGCAGTATTTTCAGGATCCAAATCGAAAAGCAGCATTGCTGTAAATACTCCTAAACCTATATTCATATGTGATCTACAGGCAGCAAGAAAACACATCCACACAACCACCACAGGTTTAACTGGCATCTTAATGATAAAGTTTAGGCTGTCCTCGAGATAGCCAGCACGGGCAAGAAGGTCAACCATGCACACATAATGATCAACTGTGGGTGTAATGCAGTAATCGTTACTCATGTGATTGAAGTATGTACAGCCCTCATTCACTAAACCTCCATGGCTGCATGCACATAGAACACAAGCAAAGCTTACAATGTCAGGATATGTTCCAGAGCACTTCATTAATTCAAAGATTTTAAGAGCATCTTCGCATAGTCCATTTTGTGCATATCCTGCAATCATTGCATTCCATGAGATAGCATCTCTTTGAGGCATTCTATCAAACAGTTCGCGTGCCTTGTCTATGCTTCCACATTTTGCATACATGTCTACCAGAGAGTTTCCAACTATGATGTCCGAGAAAAATCCCCCTTCCATTATGCTTTGATGGATGTCCATACCCTGTTCCAAAGATCCCATTTTGGCACAGGCAGGGAGGATGCTGGCAAAGGTTGTAGAATTTGGCTTTACACCTGCCAATTGCATTTGCTTGAAAGTTTCTAAAGCCTTTTCAACAAATCCATTTTGTGCGTATCCTGTAATCATGGCATTCCATGTGACCACATTTCGTTGAGGCATTCCATCAAACAGTTCACGTGCCTTGTCTATGCTTCCACATTTTGTATACATATCTATCAGGGCAGTTGTAACTCGAACATCTGACAAATTTCCTCTTTCCTTTATGCTTTGATGGATGTCCATACCCTGTTCCAAAGCTCCTATTTTGGCACAGGCAGGGAGGATGCTGGCAAAGGTTGTGGAATTTGGCTCTACAGCTGCTAATTGCATTTGCTTGAAAGTTTCTAAAGCCTTATCAACAAATCCATTTTGTGCATATCCTGCAATCATTGCATTCCATGAGATGACATCTCTTTTAGGCATTATGTCAAACAGTTCACATGCCTTGTCTATGCTTCCACATTTTGCATACATGTCTACCAGGGCAGTTGCAACCGTAACATCTGACAAAAATCCCCTTTCCTTTATGCTTTGGTGGATTTGCATACCCTGTTCCAAAGCTCCCATTTTCCCACAGGCAGGGAGGATGCTAACAAAGGTTGTGGAATTTGGCTTTATACCTGCCAATTGCATTTGATTGAAAGTTTCTAAAGCCCTTTCAACAAATCCATGTTGTGCATATCCTGCAATCATTGAATTCCATGAGATCACATCTCTTTTAGGCATTCTGTCAAACAGTTTAAGTGCCTTGTTTATGCTTCCACATTTTGCATACATGTCTACCAGAGCATTTCCAACTGAAATATCTGACAAAAATACCCCTTGCATTATGCTTTGATGGATTTCCATACCCTGTTCCAAAGCTCCCATTTTGGCACAGACAGAGAGGACGCTGGCAAGGGTTGTGGAATTTGGCTTTACACCTGCCAATTGCATTTGCTTGTAAGTTACTAAGGCCTTTTCAGCAAATCCATTTTGTGCATATCCTGCAATCATTGCAGTCCACGAGACCACATCTCTTTGAGGCATTCTGTCAAACAATTCACATGCTTTGTCTATGTTTCCACATTTTGCATACATGTCTACCAGGGAAGTTGCGACTACAACCTCTGACAAAATTCCTTTCTCCTTTATAAGTTGATGGATGTCCATACCCTGTTCCAAAGCTCCCATTTTGGCACAGGCAGTGAGGATGGTGGAAAAGGTTGTGGAATTTGGCCTTACACCTGCCAACTGCATTTGATTGAATGTTTCTAAAGCCTTCTCAACAAATCCATTTTGTGCATATCCTGAAATCATTGCAGTCCACGAAACCACATCTTTTCTAGGCATTCTTTCAAACAGTTCACGTGCCTTGTCTATGCTTCCACATTTTGCATACATATCTACCAGGGCAGTTGCAACTACAACATCTGACAAAATTCCTGTATCCTTTATGCTTTGATGGATGTCTATACCCTGTTCCAAAGCTCCCATTTTGGCACAGACAGGGAGGATGGTGGCAAAGGCTGTGGAATTTGGCTTTACACCTGCCAGTTGCATTTGTTTGAAAGTTTCTAAAGCCTCTTCAACAAATCCATTTTGTGCATATCCTGCAATCATGGCATTCCATGAGACCATACTTCTTTGAGGCATTCTGTCAAACAGTTCACGTGCCTTGTCTATGCTTCCACATTTTGCATACATGTCTACCAGAGCATTTACAACCATAATATCTGACAAAAATTCCCCATCCATTATGCTTTGATGGATGTTCATACCCTGTTCCAAAGCTCCCATTTTGGCACAGGCTGGGAGTACGCTGGCAAATGTGTACTGATCGGGTTGGAAACCTGTTTGTCGCATTTCGTGAAACAGTCTGACTGCCTCGTGGGGAAACCCATGTCTTCTGTACGCTGAAATAATCGTATTCCATGAGACACTGTCTCTCTCTTTCATGTGGTCAAAGACTTTTCGACCATCCACCAAACTTCCACACTTGACATACATATAAATAAGCTTATTATGAAATGGTGTGCGTGTAGCAAATGTAAATCGCCTGTGAGCGATGAAAGAGTGGACATATTTCCCTTGTGAAAGCGCGTTCTTGAAAATACAGGTTTGCAATAATCGAAGATATGCAAAGTAATCTTCAGGGGGGTTGTGTGTAGTAAGAAAAACGTGCAGCGCCTCCTTCAGCATGATGCTGTGAAATTGAGATGAGAATAGATGGCAATGGCATTTTATGATTTTAATTGGACTGTGGAAAATGCGCAGTGTTATTCCGAGTACTACGCTGAAATTGCGAGTGGTGAGCCGGGGAGCATTTTAACTTGAAGCGGAGATGATAGCAGACATTTATATGCAATTTTCAAAACTACATGAAAGAAAACCATCCCATATTTATTGGAAGTGAACAAGGCGTCACAGGCCTCTCAAATCAAACCAAGAGATCTTGATAGTGATTTCTATCTTGAAATGGATGCGCATTTCTATCTAAATTTGAAATTGAAACTAGAAATCAAACCATGGGTTACATGCATTTAGTATTCAAGAAATCATAATGATAAATTCATGAAATAGATTAACCATTTAGTACTGAATAATCAATCAAGATTAAACCCTCAAACAAGAAAGAGAAGCAATGAAATATAACTTTAAATCATTCCGTGTAGCATAAGAAACAGTTGGCCCTTTGTCAAAAAGAACATAATGGCCACTAGTTTGAGTACAAGGATAACTGATAGATTTTCAAAGAAGGGTGTACTTTTTACCCTAATTTTTGCAATAGCAGATCTATATATGGAGTAATTAGGAGGATATATTTGGTGGCTTTGTAAACACAATGGAGTTTTAAAAATAAAAATCTTTGGTGGACTATCATGTTAAGATTCTAATTTGGGAGTATCTTAAAAGAAAGGATGTTATGGTTCTAGTAGATGTTCATTTTGTATTTATAAGGAAGAAAAGATCAATCACATCATTCTTCATTATGATTAAACTAAAGAATTTAAGTTCAATTTTTAGTAGGTTTTAACATTAGTTGGGTGATGGTAGGATTTTTCATTGAGCAATTTGAATCATGGAAGTATCCTATCTCTTTGAATATTATTCAAGACCTCTAGGATGTGGCCTTAGGAATGATCTTGTAGAAAACTTGGTTAGAATAAAATAATAAGATTATTAAATAAAAAGGAGAAAAGTTAGGTTCAATTACAGAGGGAAGTAAAAGATGCTTACATCAAAGTATCTTTCAGCTTACCACCCTCCCAAGAACAAGCAAGTTAAGCCTATGGAGTTAACTATCCTTAAAAATTGGCTAGATATAAGGATAATTTTTTATTTCAGACCCCCTCTGCCACCCCTCCCCCCCAACCAAAAGCTTCTTGGAAAAAACTCTCATTCCTAGAGTCCATTTGAAGAGGGTTTGACAAAACTATTTTTTTATGGTGCTACAAAAAATAATCTAAGGATCTCAAGGATGGCAAAGATTCCCATATATCATAAATGTGGTGATCTTTCCTTTGGTACCGTGTTTATAGACCTATAAACTCTAATAACATAGTGAAAGCAAAAGGGTCTAGTTTTGGGTCTCTAACTTAGAATTAAGCTTCATCTTTCAAACCTAATAATTAAGGGACTTTCCTATATAATTATCAATGGTGTGGAAAAAGGAAACACACTTAATTGGTATCTTCATAAATTTATATTAGATGCAAAAGACATCTTGGGAAAGTATGATAAGTACCAATTCATTCACTCAAGGTAAGAAAAGAACAAAGTGGCAAACTAGTTGGTCAACCTAAGTCTCAAGCAAAATTTGTGTTCATTTTCTAGCACGACTAGAATTGTATTAATGATTTAGATTGCCTCAAGGATCTAGGTACTATCCTTCATGAAGATTCTAAGAATGTGGAGCAAGGACAACATTTATTTATTTTCCTTGGAGTGTTGGAGGTTAATATTCCATGTTGATTTTTTCTTATAGAAATGTATGCATGCATGCAATTTACATGCATGCATATGAAAATATAGCATTATTTTAGACAAACATTCATTCATTTAAAAATTACTACATGCAAGGTTGTTGGTCTGAATAAGTCTTGTGCCTAGTTTATTCCTTTACTAGGGACTTAGGGGACTTAATTCACATGTTAAGTTTACTTAGGATATTAGTTGTCTCTTTTAGAAGTCTTAGTTTTCTTATCTAGAATTTACACTTTCCTAGGTAGTTATGAGTTAGTTGTAGCATGTGATAGGATTAAGACACTTGTCGTGATCTTGTCTTATCCTATCTCCCATCCTTGCTGATGAACCCAAAATATGCTCATAATTTGGATATCATGGTGTACTTTTAATACCTTTACTTTTGTTGTTTATGGTTGTTTAACTCTCTTGAAACCTTTTATTGGGGGATATCCTGTAGCAATACACTTTCATGTTCCTGTAGCCGATCATGTTGACATGTCTATATTTATTACCCTGTTGACTTCCCAAATGACTGGTATAACACATGTAGTTTTTGAATGATGAAATAGATTTAAATATGTGATTAATGAATGGATATTGTGTATGTGCCATGTGCCTTTTCTTTCGCATCTGTTACCTTGTGTTTCGCAGGTTGTTGAAGAAAGTATGATCGAGTCAAGCGCAGCCAATCTCGGCCTTGCAGTAAAGTCCATTTCCTACACAACTTCGAGGATGCTATGGTGAAGACTCTTTGACCGAAACTGTTGGGAAGGATTTTAAATGACATTTAATCTGGAGAGAGTGGAGTGCTAGATTCTCTCTGGATCGGGTTGAACGGATAAACTCATTTATGAAGTCTGTTCCTCGATTTAGGGATACATTTTATATCCACGTCTTTCTCTGATAGGGTTAGTTAGTTAGTTGTTCTCCTGATTTAAAAATAAGTGTTCCTCCTGCGCGGGTGAACAGAGAAAGAGATAGATAGATAGATAGATAGAGAAGCAGATTATGTAAGAGTTAGAGTTATAATATGAATCAGAGTTTTTGTTAGTTTTCTAAAGTAGAATAGTCAATGTAAATGATTTCACATTATGAAGAAAAAGTTGATGGAGTTCTGAGCACAATCTTCTATGTCAATTAGTTGATGCTTGCTAAGGGAGCCCACTTAGTAAGTATCAGTAGGAGCGTAGTTGTTTATTTTTTATTAATTCAACTTAGATTTCATTTTAGAAGTTTCAGCACAAGCTTAGTCTTATACTGTTCCTACAACATCGGGAATCCATCTCTATGTTTGTTCCTGTAGCATAAGGCCAATTTATAGTTTGTCTCAATTGTAGCTATTACGATTTCTGCTTTGGTTAGATTATGATTGAGTTAAGATAACTTTGCATTACCTTCCTGTAGCATAGATAGAATTTCTTTCTAAGTGTTTATTTTCAATAGGTCGTGACTGAAACTGGTTCTTAGTGCACATATAGTGCCGCTCCATTTAAAGTTTACATTCCCTGGTTTGACAAGTAAATGAACGACCACGAAGAGGTATTAGTCACTTGCTGGAATGTCCAATTCCCAGGATAGGTTTTGCCGTGATTTTCATATCTTTTTGTGGGCGCGACCATTTTTGGCGTCGTTGCCGGGGATGGTGTCAATCTAAGAACCTGCTATAGTCATTGTCCGCAGTAGTTTAGTTAGTTGTTCAAGTATTTTCAAAATCTTTTAAAATACCATCCATTTTCATTGCATGCATAGAAGGAGAGACGCTCAGGGAAGATTTCTCCCCAACCTGCCATTCATTGCTAAGAAAACTAAACCAACTTATAGCCTATTTGAGGACGAAGGAGACTTAGATATTGACCCATTTGCTGACGGTCTGTGTGATGCCTTGTTATTCGGCCCATTTGACAAAGAACTTGAAGAAAATCCATTTGCTCCTATACTTGGTCAGGTGAACATGGCACGTAATCCACCGAATCGACCTCCTGCTTTTGAATTCCCCATTACTCCTCAACAAAATAATGACAACCTTAAGAATATTCCTTCTTCATTACTTCCCAAGTCCTATGGCTTAGTTACAGAAGACCCAGAGACCTTCTTGTTTGAGTTTGATATCCTCTGTCGCGGTTATGACTACACTTCAGATGCTCACAAACTGAAATTGTTTCCTGCTACCTTGAAGGAGGGAGCTCTCCGATGGTTCATGAGTTTGGGAAGGGGTGTTGTCGATAGTTGGGCAGCCATGCAAACAAAATTTCTTGAGAAATACAAGGAATACTATAAGAGTGGCAGTAAAGGTGATGACATATTTCGAATTCAACAAAAGGAAGATGAAAGTCTGGAGGATTATATATCAAGATTCATGTTTTCTCTGAAAAAGAATTCAGACCATACTCTTAATGAAGAATCTCATAAATTACTTTTTCTAAGGGGAATCAATGATACCTGCATAGATGCCTTGGACCTGATGGGAGGCGGTGATATCACTCAAGCATCTTAGGATGATCTTATGAAGATATGTCTCAATTACTCCCGAGAAAATGTGAAGAAGGGTAGAGGTCATCAAGCTACAGTGGGAAAGTCTTCTTCCAGTGGAGTTTCCCAGATGGAGATCACAAATTTGCTGTCTGATTTTAAGCAGGACATCATAAACAACATGGCTACACAGTTGGATACCATGCAAGCTCGCAAGAAACATGCGGAGGCTGAGGCAATCCTGGCTGAGTTCTGTCCACATTGTAGACAGAAGAAACGTGATTGCAAATGCAAGTTGGTGGCCAACATGGAGGCTAAACAGTTACCTACTAATTTTAAGATGATAGAAGGCGATGATGACCAAGTCTTCTTTGTTGCACAAAAGAGACCATGGGCTCCAAGACAAGGTATGCCTCAAAATCCTTTGACTTTTGGTAATCCTTACTCTAATTATAATAACCAATGGCAACCTACATATGGCCCATCTCCACTTTGGAATGCTCCTCAACCATACTGACCTAACTATCAGAGCCCTCAATGGAAACCCCCTCAAGGAGGTTGGCAGCACCCACAAGGACAATGGACTCCACCTCCAGGTAATTGGCAGCAGAACCCTCAATGGAGAGGTTCTCAGCAATGGCAGAACCAACCCCCTGGATTCCTGCAGTCTCAGTAGCCACAACCTCTAGCCCTTATGCCTCCTCCTGCAGCACCTGCAGCAAATACTGGCCCTCCAAAACAAACACATATGCCTACTCAACCATTGCCAAATCCCAATAATAAGCAGCAGCAACAACAACAACAACAACCTATGTATTCTACAGAAGTAAACCAGTATCCAGCTTATGCCCTGAATGTCAATGATATCCATCTTAGGTCTGGAACCACTCTCCCTGCTCCACAGTCACCTGTAATAATAGAGATTCTAGACTCTGCTGCTGAACAACCTACTGATCATGCAGAAGATATACTTGTATCAGCTACTGCCTCTAAGGAACCTATCCTGCAGCCTCAGGCAACACCACCTTTTCCTCAGAGATTGTAGATTACTACACCCAAGACCATTGAAGAACCCACCTTTGATATTTTGGAGCAGCTAAAGAATGTACAAGTCCAAATTCCTCCTTTTCAAGCTATTAGAGATGTTCCAATTTATGGAAAAGCCATTGAAGAGGCTTGTTTAAGGAAACAAGGAAGAAAGAAAAAGGATCCCCAAACTATCCATGTCTTAGGACAGTTAGCCGATATTATGTTCGGGAAGGTTGTCATTCCAAAATACACTGATCCTGGAAGTCCAGTAGTAAAAATAAATATCAATGGTCAAGTAGTAAGAAATATTTTGGTTGACCTTGGTGCAGCCATTAATGTGATGACCAAGCACACTATGGAGTGTTTGAATATTCCAAACATTTGGTCTACACCAACTGTTCTGCAGCTTGCTGATAGTTCCACGGTTACACCTGATGGAGTGATAGAAGATGTTATTGTCACCCTTGAATCTTGGGAATACCCTGCTAATTTCACCGTATTGTCCACTAAGGCAACCTTAGGAGGATACCCTATTATCCTAGGCAGACCTTGGTTAGCTATAGTTGATGCCCTTATAGGATGTCATTCAGGAGACATGACAATTTCTGATGATCAGTCCAGGAAGAAATTGGCTTTATACCCACCTGCACAACCTCTACCAGATTTGTCTCAACCAGTTTGGCCAGATCTAGGAGAAGAATCTAAAGAATTCAATTCATTAGCTCAGTTAATGATGCTACGAACTGATCCATTTTCCCAGCTTCAGAGTGAAGATAACCTGCTTCTCCACATTTTTCAGTTTAGTTCTGGTTTGAATAGCCCATCTCTTTTGGACATCCGTTCTTAGCAATATTTCCTGCAGCAACTGGATCCTGAGAGCCATCATGATTTGCTATTATGTGATATACAAGCACCACCTTTATCAACAACCTCAATAAATGATCTCACCAAACAGATAGAAGTATCTCCAAGCCGATGTCTGCATATTAATAATAAGTTGTCTTCATCTCAACAAACTACCCTAGCCACAATGTTGCAAGCCCACAAAAAAGCTTTTGCATGGGACTATGGGGATATACGGGGTTTAGACCCAAAACTCTATACACATCACATATATATTGACAGTGACTTCAAACCTATTAGGCAGCCTCAAAGAAGAATTAATCCAGCTTTGAGAGAAATTGTTAAATAAGAACTGCAGAAAATGTTAGTAGCTGGCTTTATCTACCCAATCTCTGATAGTCAGTGGATTTCCCCATTGGTCATTGTTCCTAAGAAAGGAGGAAAATGGAGGGTATGTGTAGATTACAGAGAGCTCAACTTGGCAACAAAGAAAGATTACTTTCCTCTTCCATTCATTGATCAAGTTCTAGATAATTTAGCAGGGAAAAAAGTACTTCTCATTCTTGGATGGCTTCAGTGGGTATAATCAAATCAAGATTGCTCCTGAGGATCAAGAAAAGACTACTTTTACATGCCCTTGGGGAACATTTTCCTATTCAGTTTTGCCTTTTGGTCTCTGTAATGCTCCTGCAACTTTCCAGAGGGCAGTCATAAGTATCTTCTCAGACATCTCATATGATTGCATAGAAATATACATAGATGACTTTATTGTTTATGGTACAACATTTGAGGAAGCTCAAGCCAACTTGGAGAAAGTACTATAGAGATGTGAAGATCACAACCTATCACTGAATAGTCAAAAGTGCTTCATGATGATGCAAGAGGGAATAGTACTTGGTCACTATATTTCTGCTGCAGGAATTCAAGTTGATCCTGCTAAGATTGAAGTCATTTCTAAGCTACCCTCTCCTACCAAAAAAAAAGAGGTACGGAGCTTTCTAGGCTATGCCAGATACTACAGAAGATTCATCAAGGACTTCAGCTAAACAGCATGCCCTTTATACAGTCTGCTGAAGAAAGATGCAAATTTTTCTTGGACAGAGGAATGTGAAAAAGAATTCCTTGACTTAAAAGTCGCCCTTACATAGGCACCTTTTTTGAAAGGACCTGATTGGTCACTTCCATTTCATATTCATACAGATGCATTAGATTATGCCATTGGCGCAATGTTAGGGCAGAAGGATGGTTCAATCGAACATGCACTCTATTACATAAGCAAAAATCTGCAAGGGGCTAAATTGAACTACACTGTTACAGAAAAAGAAATGTTGGCAATCATTTACGCCCTCAATAAATTCAAGCATTATATCACTGGTTATCAAATATTTTTTCATACTGATCATGCCACAATCCAGTATCTCATGAACAAAGCTGCAATATCTGGGAGACTGGCAAGATGGTTATTACTGATGCAGGAATTTGACATTACAATTGTGGACAAGCCAGGTAAAGCCAACGTGGTTGCTGATTTCCTTTCTAGACTTCAAAGGCAAGATGACTCTGCAATTATTGAAGACTCCTTTCTTGATGAGCACCTGTTTGCAATCAAGGTTATTCACCCATGGTATGTTGATATAGCAAATTATCTAGCCACAGGAAGAACTCCTCCTCAATTCTCCCCTAAGGAAAAGAGATTATTGGTAGAGAAAAGTTTTAACTTTTCTTGGATTGCAGATTGCATGTTTTATACAGGGCCAGATCAAGTTATGAGGAGATGCGTACCAGAGGAGGACACTCATGATATACTGCATGCCAACCATGATGAGCCGTGTGGTGGACATTTTGCTGCCAAAAGGACAGTGATGAAAATTTTAAATACTGGTTACTATTGGCCAACTTTGCATAGAGATGTAGCCAAATATACTAGGAGGTGTGACAGATGCCAGAGGATGGGAAGACCAACTCGATCTTACGAGATGCCTCTATTTTCACAAGTTGTAGTTGCACCCTTCGACAAATGGGGACTAGATTTTGTAGGACCAATTGATCCACCTTCCAATGGTAAGTCCTACATCCTTGTATGCACAGATTATGTCACAAAATGGGTAGAGGCTAAGCCTATGAAACGTGCTAGGGATAATAAAGTGGCTAAATTCCTCTATGAGGAAATATTTACTAGGTTTGGTGTTCCTAGGGAAATAGTGATAGATCAAGGAGCACAATTTACTTCTACCCTTATCACAGCTTTAGTCAATGAATATAATATACGGCACAGGAAATCAACTCCTTATCACCCCCAGGCCAATGGCCAGGTTGAGGTCACAAATAGGGACATAGAAGCCATTTTGACTAAAACTGTAGATTTGCATAGGAAGGACTGGGCCACAAGGTTACCAGAAGCTATATGGGCCTACCGTACTCCCTGGAAGACTGCTACAAAATATACACCTTTTGAAATGGTGTATAATAAAACTGATGTGATGCCAATAGAGTTTGAACATAAGACTCTAAGAACAGCACTGGAGATGGACATGGATTTAACAAATGCACAAAATGACATAATCATGCAGCTCAATGCTCTGGATGAGCTCCGAAAAAATGCCCTGCAGCACACTGAGATGATACAAAATCAGAGAATAAGGTGGCATGATAAATACATTAAGGAGAAGAAATTTAAAGTAGGAGACTGGGCTCTGCTTTATGACTCATGATATAAGGACAGTCCAGGCAAATTACAAACCAGATGGTTGGGCTCGTATGAAATTGAGAATGTATTTGCTAATGGTTCATTGCAACTTGCTACAATTGATCCCGTTAGATTCAAGCTGTTAGTTAATGGACACCGCCTCCGATTGTACCATAAACTAGTCTCAAAAAAAGAATTCATGCAACAGTTCGTTCAGGATCCTACCATTACTTTTCCTGCAGCCGAAGGCTTTAGCCTTTCTCCTGCAGCTTCTCTATGATTTTGTAATGCATGCTCATAATAAAGGTTTCCTTTTTAAGGGAACCCCTTTTTCTTCGTTTCCACTTGTCGCCACATCTCACTTCTTTATCTTTCGTACCATCCATCCATTCCATCCATTCATCTCGTCTGTCCACGTCATCCATCCACGTCATTCATCCGTACCACCCCTAATTATGATCTCATTCCCAACTGTCATCTCATGCCGAAGCCGTCAACTTTCTCAGCAAGTACAAGCATTTAATGAAAGGTACGCAATATCTTTTGATTATCGCATTTTTGATTTATTTCATTTTATTCATTTACTGCACTGTCTGTATCAGCCATTATTACCTGGTTTCTGCCTATTCCTTAGTACATGTGAGGACACATGTCATACTCTAAGTAGGGGGTAGGATAATCCACTTTTTAAACTTGTCCTTTTGCCGCTGTCACAACTGCTCAGATAATCTTTCTTTATTATTTTTCTGGTACTTTTCAAATTTGATCGCATGTCTTTCTCATTGCATGTTTTTCATTAAAAATCACATTCAAAAACTGCTTGTTTAAAAATTTCATTTTTGGCAAAGAAGAGAAAAGTGACGGCAGAACAGAAAAGAACCAGAGCAGAACAGGGAAATTTTTGATTTTCAAAAAAGAGTTGAGTTCAGCTAAGGCAAAACTGTGAACATGGGTGGTCAGCTGGTAAGGCATGAGCCTGTAGTTCATGAGTTGTTAATGCAAAATCCTCAAACGGCCCAAGCATTCAGCCTCTGTGTTTGGCTGAATTACTTTTTGAGTTTAGATGCTTTTAATGAGGAGGCTGAAGGCGAATTTTTGAGAACCCTTTCTAAAGGGGAGGCTACTGTATGGGGTCTAACAGTTGTTGTAACTGAAAAAAGAATTGCAGAAGTAACCGGGCTCCCAGCCATTGGAGAAAATTTTTCTTTGGATGCTGCCTCTGCAAGGGTAGAATTTTCAATACCCACTGATAGACCTTTGGAGGTCTCAAAGTAGGGATGCAAGCGAGTGTCGTTGCCTCCTCCATACCCAGAATACGCTGCTTTCATAATCAGGTATTTAACTTGTGAAGGTCGTTTCTCCTACCTGCATTCTTACCACTTCAAATTGCTAAGTCATATGAGGCATGGATTAGTTGTTAATGTTCCAAACTTTTTGTTAAATTTTTTGGAACAATGTGCCCACGGAACCCAACAGGGGAAAGATAATTATATTGCTCATCATGGCCTCATAAAATTGTTGATTGCACGCTCTTTAAGAGATATATCACCTCTTTCCTAGCAAGAATTTGTTGCCCAGAAGAGCCTGCAATGTCTAGAACCCCCTAGAGCACTTACCCCACAGCCTCGAAAAAAGAAAGAGGAAATAGCGTCCACTAGTAGGAGAACAGGGCAAGCATCATCTGCTCCTGTAGCACCTGGTCCTGCAGCTCTCACACCAGAGTCCTCTGCCCGGGTGCAAACTAGGGCTGCCAGTAGGAGAGAGAGAGAGAGGAAAAACTAAGGCCGGAGAGTCATCTAAGGCAGAACAAACCACATAATTTGACCCTCGTTCTCAGAAAAGGCAACGTTCTTCTCCTGCAACTTCTTCCCCTGCAGCATTGTCTCCTACAGCAACACCTATTGTCGTCACCAGTTCACCATCATCCTCTGAAAAGGCAGAACCTTCTAGGAAATTCAAAAAGAGGAAGGCTACGAGAGCACCTCCTGCAGCCGCAACATTGCCAAGAAGAGTTTCTACAAGAAAACAATGTAAAGTATCCGCTGCTTCACCTCACCTTGAGGTTATTATAATTTCTAAAGAATTTGTTGAGTCTGAACATGATGTTTCTCATAATGTGTCTGAGAGTGCTGCACAGAGTTCATTTGTTATTCTTTAAAAAGAACAAGTTGGGACAAGGGAAGTTGAGCATAATGAAAGGGGAGTACCAAGTCTCAATGACTTGGCTGCTGCGGCTATGCAAATTTTAGAGGAAGCACAGTCTTCTCCACTGCAGCAATAGGAATTTATCCTGCAGCAAGAGGAAGAACAGACTGAACCATTGGAAGTAGCCAGTGAAGCCTCAATTCCCCCTGCAACTTGTCAAGCCATTGTTGTTTATAAGAAGACATTTTTAATTGAATTTTTGGAATATGTCAAAGCTACATGGAAACTGGTTACATTACAAACCCTGACTTTCCGCCACCTGGCCAAGACTAAAATGCAACAAAGTTTTTGGGAGGAGGAAAAGAAGAAACTGAAAAAAGAAATTGAAGGGCAGAAACAGGAGATTCAGGTGTTAAAAGAGAAAATGGATGAAATGCTGAAGGTAACTGGTCAGATTATGGAATGCAGACCGCCACCCAGAGTTTATGCTATGTGCCTCAAATAATAGTTCTTGTGGTTCCAACTGATGAGGATTTCTAGAAATCAAGATCCTATTCTTCACACTACTAAAGAATTTTACGATGCATATCAGGCAGCCCCTAATTGGCTCAAAAATTCTTTGTGTGAATTCTACTTACATGGCTTTTTAATTCCATTTGAAACGGAGTGGAATCCTCTTTTGTATATTGGCGACATCCATTTGAGATCATTTATGTCTTGGGCAGCAAATGAAGCAAATTATGGTAGGCAGTGGGAAACATATGAAGAAGCCGAAAGGAATGAGCCTGTTCCATTGCGTTCTGAGAGTTCAGACCCCCGCACAATGCTGAAAACTTGGCTTACTCTGGCATATGGTTTTAATAATGATACAGCCAGAATGAAAATATTTGATCTCAAGAAACAGGTATATGATGAATTTTAGGAACAATCATACTCGTTTTGGAGACTATCATACTCTAGAATTGAAAAAAGGTGGGAAAGATTAACTGTTGGGTTAAGAAAATTTGAGCCTCACAGCCCACTAAATTTTACAGTAGCTCTTAAATGATCAAGCAAATACATACAGCTAGGAATTCAAAAGAGGTTTGAATTGTGGTTGCCATTAACATTTAGACCTCCTTTGCTAATGTGGCCCCTTTATCCTTATCAGGCTACAAATCTTAATGAAGACACAAAAGCCTGTAGATATGAAAGATGGCAGAGTTACAGAGGCTTTTGTTACAAATTTGGAGTCCCATTTCAGGGTCATTCCTCAACCACTGATTTCAGAGAGACCACCAAGAAGTTTAATGCTAGAGGACCAGTATTGGGTTAAGTAGAGGGAAAAATGATGAGCCCAAAATATGCTCATAATTTGGATATCATGGTGTACTTTTAATACCTTTACTTTTTTTGTTTAATGTTGTTTAACTCTCTTAAAACCTTTTATTGGAGGATATCCTATAACAATACACTTTCATGTTCCTATAGTCGATCATGTTGACATGTCTATATTTATTACCCTGTTGACTTCCCAAATGACTGGTATAACGCATGTAGTTTTTGAATGATGAAATAGATTTAAATATGTGATTAATGAATGGATATTGTGTATGTGCCATGCGCCTTTTCTTTCACATCTGTTACCTTGTGTTTTGCAGATTGTTGAAGAAAGTATGATCGAGTCAAGCACAGCCAATCTCGGCCTTGCAGTAAATTCCATTTCCTACACGACTTCGAGGAAGCTCTGGTGAAGACTCTTTGACCGAAACTGTTGGAAAGGATTTTAAATGACATTTAATCTGGAGATAGTGGAGTGCTAGATTCTCTCTAGATCGTGTTGAATGGATATACTCATTTATGAAGTTTGTTCCTCGATTTCGGGATACATTTTATATCCACGTCTTTCTCTGTTAGGGTTAGTTAGTTAGTGTTAAAATAAATATTCAAACAGCTCCCTTCAGGTTTCTTTTGTAATTGTGTTTGTCAGCCTATGCATCGCCGAGTTTATTCAGCTTTCCATCAAGTTTTGATCTACCACTTTGCGCATCTTCTCTTCGCAGCTTCGGGTAGCGGCTTCCCTTTCGGGTCCCGAGAGGCTGCGTTGGGCGTCCACGTGTCTCACTTGTGAAGGTTTTTATTTCTTTTTGCCTTGAAGTCTCATCGGTTTGTGAAAGCCTTCTGCGGGGGCCGTCATTTCTAAATATTGTCAGAGGGACCTACATCGTGCTACGTGCTGGCATATCGCAAGCTTTTCATGCGGGATTGAAATAAACAAATGCGGGCTATGTAATGCTTGCGCAGGGATTTCTTTTTTCTTTCTAAAGGTGTTGGTGGGCCCTACCTTCTACTAGGTGGCAACTGTTCACAGATCTTTCAACACAGCAGGGAGGTGAGCAACCGTGGGCTGCGAAAAGCTGCCACGCGTCTTTCGCACCCGATTGATGCGGCTTTCTCTCCACTACAAGAAGGACCTCAGCCCCTTGAACACATGTTGCATCTTCGCAAGCTCTCGACAGCAATAAGAGAAGTTTTCATTCCGACGGCGACAAGATGCCATGTGCCTTACAACTGATCCTTCAAGCAGGCGATAGGCTGGCTGAGGGAGATTATGCTATTGGGTGCTGCTCATCATGGTTCTTTGAAGCGGTGGATGACACTTGTCGCCTCGAGCCTGGCTGGAATCACTGCCATCATTACAAGGGGCACGCCTGCAACTGGATGACCAGATGTTGTGTTCTAACTCGTTGCCATTGTAACGGCATTGGGAATCTTCTGATTCTTGCATCATTGTAGGGGATTGTGGGATCTTTTCTGTTACAGCTCTCCAAAACGGTGGGAGTTTTCTTTCCTACTATATATACTCTCTCTGTCGACGAGAGGGAGTTAGAAGAGAAATTTAAGAAGAAAGGATACTGGTTTTAGCAAGAGACACCAGGCCTCTTTTACATGTTTATTTACAAGAAACTTTCAGACTGTGCCCACTGTTCGGCCTTTCTATTTTTTATGTTTTGATTAAACTGTAAACTGTGTTTTATACTGTCTTAAGCATTTCATTTGAAAGAACTTCTATATATTGAATACAAGCTTGTTTATCTAAATCATGTCTAAATGACTCTTCTTAGTAGTAAGGATGTATGCAATACTATTTTATGTCAATAAATGAGTTGTTTATGCTATAGCTTTAAGTCCTCGACGTTTTGGAACGTAACAACACCATTCAGGCCCCTAAATCTATGATTTATCGTGCCCATCAGCAAACTTTGGTGCATCGCCTTAGATTAGATTTTGCTTCATTATATTTGCTTCCTTTTCCCTTTCCAAAAAACCATTATAGAAGAAGTCGGCTTCTTTAAAATCCGGAGGTCACTCAGTTTGGCGCAAAGGGTCCCCCTTGAATTGAGTTTCCCATAAGGCCCTGTTACCTCGCCAATTTTTAGCGTCAACAGTTTGTCTTTTTTCTGGCACACCTGGTGGGACCTGAACTAATGAAATTGCCTTGTAGAGGAATGTATGAGCCATCAGCCTGTAACTAGATCCCAGACTGCAAATAACCCTCATTTACTAGTACCTCCGCTAGGGATAGTCCAGGCCGCAAATCAGTTAGTAATCATTCCATTCCCACCGCCCTTTCCTCTCACCATGTTGTCGGCCGCGAACAGAAACTATGTAGCATGGGATGCTAGAAGTCCACTAGTAGCTCCGGTAGCGCCTGCTGTTTGGGGCGCTATCCCAGTTTCGGCCCTAAAAGATCTTCCCAAATTTTCCGGAGACAACACAAAAACGCCAGCAGAGCATTTGCAGGATGTAGCGGATGTATGTCTGGTACACGGTATTACAGTGCAGAATATAGCCCTGAGGCTCCTCGCTGCGTCCTTCAAAGGTAAGGCTCTGGATTGGTACCGAACACTGACTCCTAATATAATTCACACTTGGGATGACCTCGGAGATCCATTCTATGAAAGGTTCTCGAATGACGGAGATCATTCTTTGTTATATTATCGGCTATCCATCATAAGGCGAGCGCCCCAAGAGGCTCTGACAGATTTCAATGCCCGATTTCACTCAAATTGGCAAAGGATTCTTGTGACTATCCACCCGACTCCAGAACTGGCATTCATATTTTATCTGAAGTCCATTAACCCCGACATTTCTGTGATGATTAAGTCTTTGGGAGGAGCCACTCTACCAAATGCTTATTCTACTGCTATCAAAGCTGAGAATTATTTGATAGATTGCGGAAAGTTGCCTCCTTGACCCATTATCCCGATATTTCCTGAAATATCAAAGTCCGCACAAGAGGTCGCATCGACTAATGCGGCATCAACTCCCCAGTCGATGTACTCATATGCGGCTGCTCCTGAAAGCTTGGCTTCTACATCGAGCTCTTCCAAGGATGAAATAGGCGACCTCAAGGAGATGTTGCGAACTATGGCAAATGACATAACAACTCTCAAGCAGAACCAAACAATGCCTCCACAGCCCGCATATTAAAACTATCATGGTGGGTGGTCTACATATCAACAAAATCAATATCAGAGTGCACCTCGCACTAATCCACTAACGCCGACTACCAACCAAATGGTACCGGTGCCTACTCTACTCACAAGTGCGTCGCTAAGCTCGAGTAGGGAATTAACCACGAGAAAAAATAATCTTATTGATGATATCAATCCATGGTGTTTCCCCTGCAATGATGCACATATGCCTCGAAATTGTCTACGTGGCAACTTACAACAGAAGGTGGCAGAGCAACGCAGTCAAGGTATTATAGCAAAAAATGGAGGACATGCTTATGCCTCGCCAATGGAGAGTGCGGTCCTTACCGCGCAAATGCAAGGAATGTCTTTAGAGCAAGAGTCCGACATTGCTCTTGATCATGTGCTCTTCTCTTGGATGGAAGATGAGGAAACAGTGTTTTCTAATGATGCATCCATATCTAAAACACCGCAGGTGCAATATGACTATAACACACACTCAAAGAGGAGATTCACCGGTGAGCCTGTTGTTTCACTTCTGGACAGCCCACAACGCAAAGGCGTGTCCGATCAAATTCTTGGTGCTTCGACCGTCTCTTCGCCTTCTCAACCACGGAAGGAAATTATTATAACAAGAGCAAAAGAGCAGAAATCTCTGAGCTCGTCACCTTTTAATGTGGTGGAGCAATTAAAGAAATCATCTGCTAATGTGTCTTTATGGGACATTCTAGCTATCCCAGAATAGAAGACTATGCTACAAAAGGCGCTTCAGCAAGAGATCCACTCAGCACCAACAGAGCCGTCTGTCAGTACAGAGGTGGTTTATCAAATGCCACTAGCTAAGGTTCTTGCAGACAAAGCGAAGGAATCCCATGCGGAAGGTGGAGGTAGGCCAAAACCTCAACCCTTCTTCTTGACTCTCATTATAGGGGAAAAACTATTACATAATGCTATGATTGATTCTGGCACTAGTACAACGGTTATGCCAAAACTGATAGCTGAAGCCTTAGGACTCAGCTATGAACCTATGAAGAAGGGGGTGATGCAGCTGGATGGAAATAAAGTTGATACTGTGGGTGTCGTCAAAGCGCTTCCGTTAACTCTATTTGCCTGCCCAAGTATCACGATCCTGCAAGATACAGTGATAATAGATGTTCCTCCTATGTTTGGTCTCTGTCTATCCCGAGAATTTACTTCAAAGGTAGGTGGATATTTGTCTTTAGATTGGTCACACCTAATACTTAGGACCAAGCATGGCGCAAAAATGAAGATAGAATCGGAGGCTCTACATTCCGAACATGTGGCGGATGAGGCCCTGATCAATTTTGAGGCCGCACATACCTCTATCACTAAGCAGGACATGTATAGTGTCGAACTGCTAGAGGAAGAGAAGGTGAGTGGAGACCGAAATGATAAGGAAGATGCTCTGTTAAGTGAACACATAAACAATGATCCTTTCGGGAATTATCATGCTACCGGATTGGGCACATATGTGATTTATGATGAAGACCAGGTTCTTCCGAAGGTCGCCAAAGAATCTGACGATAACCAAGCCAAAGAGTTGTGGACATTGTATTTTGACGGAGCAAGAAGCAAAGTTGGAGTTGGAGCAGGGGTATGTCTAATATCCCCGCAAAATGAAAAGTTGTTGAGGTCTTTCCGATTCCAATTCGCCTGTTCAAACAATGAAGCTGAATATGAAGGATTAGTCCAAGGCCTAAGCCTAGCGGAACAAATAGGTATTAAGCAATTGATTGTGTTCAGAGATTCTGAACTGGTAGTTAATCAGGTCCGAGGAATTTCTGTAGCAAAGAATGTCTGAATGAGATCCTATCGACATCGAATCTGGGACCTAATTGAAGGTTTTGAAGCTTTCAACATCCTGACCGTTCTTCGAACGTAGAATAGTGATGCAGATGGCATGGCGATGATCAGTGCTCAGTTTGATCCTGTCTCTGACTTGCTTCGGAACAAATTTTCAGTGCGAGTGCTTGTTCAACCAGCGATTCCTGACAATGATCAGAGTTGGCAAGTCTTTGAGAGCGATGAGCACATCACCTCGTTTATCCAGCACTCAGGGGAATTTGCTGATCAACTTCAACCAAAGATCGCCGAGGCCTATGAGGGACAAATTATGCAGCTCAAGTCAAATAAACTTCCGAAAGGGTTAGTTATGCTCGAGAATTTTTTCGATTGTAATGACACCCGAAATGATAAGAAAAAGTTTGTGGCAGACGAAAGTGATTACGAAAACCTCCGGGTCTCCGATGGTAGGAATCTCCAAGTCGGAAAAGATGTCTCACAGCGAGATAGAGAAAGGCTTATCGGTTTCTGTGAAAAATATGGAGTAGTGGCTTAGTCCTATGATGATCTGGAGGGATACGATCCTGGTATCATTCAACACACTATTGAACTAACAGAAGGTGCAAAACCAGTCTGACAGAAGCAGAGGCCAGTCAACCCTAAGTTGAGGCCCTAATGGCACAAGAGCTAACCAAGCTCATCGATTCACGCATTGTCTTCCCAATCAAACATAGTACTTGGGTGTCAAACCTGGTGCCAGTCAGAAAGAAGAATGGCAATATCCGCTTATGCATGGACTTCCGAGACCTGAACAGAGCATCTCTAAGAGATCACTATCCATTGCCTTCTATGGAGTCAATCCTCCAAACTGTCGCAGGATCAGAAATGTTCTCTCTACTGGATGACTTCTCTGGCTATAACCAGATTCGAGTTAAAGAAGATCAGCACAAGACTACATTTACCACCAAGTGGGGAACATTTGCGTATTCTAAAATGCCTTTTGGTTTATCCAATGTAGGGGCAACTTTCCAGCGAGCTATGGACATAGCATTCAGCGAACTGATCAATAAGTTTATTCTAATCTATTTGGATGACCTTACTGTGTTCTCTAAATCTAAAGATGATCATTTTGATCATTTGGAATTAGTTTTTCAAAAATGCCAGGAGTTCGGGGTTTCCTTAAATCCAAAGAAATGTGTATTCGGGGTACCGCAGGGTAAGCTGTTAGGGCATGTTGTGTCTAAAGAAGGTATTTTAATTGACCCCAAACGAGTAAAGGCTATCAAGGAGCTTCCCCTTCCAGTAAATAAGAAAGGCGTCCAGTCTTTTCTAGGCAAGGTAAATTTCCTCAGCAAATTTATTTTTGATTTTGCGGGAATGATTAGGCCGATCACCCTAATGCTGAAAAAGGATCAAATTTTCAAGTGGACAACGGAAGCTCGGGAGGCTTTTGAAAAGGTCAAGGAAGCGATCTCCACAGCCTCGGTGCTGATTAATCCAAATCAATGCAAAGATTTTATAATGTATGCCTTCAGTAGCAAGTCCAGTATTGCTACTGTTCTGACTCAAAAAGATAGTGAAGGAAAGAGAGAGCATCCAGTGGCGTTCTATTCCCGAACCCTAAAAGAATATGAGGCGAATTATAACTTCGTCGAAAGACAAGCCTTTGCAATAGTAAAGGGACTTAAAAAATTTTGCCATCTAATTTCCTGCAACAAAGTTCTGGTATATGTCACACATTCTAGTATACGTGAATACATCATGGAAGGAGATATTACAAGAAAAAGGGCTAATTGGATTACCAAGATCCTGGAGTATGACATCGAGGTCAGGCCTACTAAGACTGTTAAAGGTAGAGGACTGTGTGAGTATATGGCACAGAACGAGGAACTACCTGCCAAGGAAGAACAGTCAGAGCTCGTCCTGATAAATGGATCGGGATCAGAAGATGATTGGTTGACAGATAGAATGAACTTCATGCAAACCGGAAGGTATCCGCCAGGCCTCTCATCCCAAAAAAGAAGGTATTACCGGCTTCAGAATTGCGGATATACGCTAATAGAAGGAGTCTTTTTCAAAAGAAATTTCAATGGTGTGCTCTTGCGATGCGTTACTTAAGGGGAGGCACAGAGGATCCTCGACGCATTTTACAATAGCGACGAAGGTGGACATTTCTCCTCCAAAACTACCGCCATCAAGGTCCTGCGAGCTGGATATTATTGGCCTACACTTTTCAGTGACTCCTACTCTCTAGTAAGGGCTTGTAAAAATGGTCAGTTCTTCTCTAACAGAAGGAAGAATTCAACGATGCCCCTCAAACCTATCGTGGCAGATGAACCATTTGCGCAATGGGGCCTAGACTTTATCGGAATGATCAATCTAGTTTCTAGTGCCAGACATAAGTGGATTCTAATGGCTACAGACTACTTCACAAGGTGGGTAGAAGCTGTTCCCCTTAAGGGGGCAATAGAAACAAAGATTGTAGACTTCCTCGAAGCACTGGTGACAAGGTTCGGCCCTCTGAAGACAATCATTTCGAACAACGCCAGAGCATTTCTAGGTACAAAGGTATGTCACTTTGCATTAAAAAATGGCATATTCCTTAAAGCTTCATCAAACTATTATCCATAGGGAAATGGCCTAGCCGAGTCAACAAACAAAAGCTTAGTCCGACTCCTTAAAAAGTTTAGCTCAGAGCACCAAAGGGAATGGCATAAAAATCTTCAAAAAGTGCTCTGGGCAAATCGCATAACTCGTAAGCAAGTCCTTAAGACTTCACCTTATGAGCTGGTATATGGGAAGGAGGCGCTGTTACCTATCTCTATGGAGATCCCAGCAATACAGTTATTAAAATCCCTGGAGATAGAACAAAATGAAGCCATGGAGGTTCGGCTCGCCAAACTGTTGGAAGTACAAGAAAAAAGGGAGAATTCCCTAATAGCAATAACAAGCCGTCAACAGGTGGTCAAATGATGGTTTGACATGAAGGCTTCTGACCAAGGTCTGAAAAGTGGAGACTTAGTACTAAAATATGACAACAGGGCTGCAAAGCCAGGTCAGCACGGTAAATTTGATAGCCTATGGGAGGGACCCTTCAAAATCATTCGGTGTAGGCAACACAACGCTTTTGAGCTGAAAAATATGGAACAAGAGCCGTTAGGAATCCCGGTCAATGGGATTCATCTTAAGTTGTTCCATTAGGCATTAAGCTCTACCTTGTACAGATGTAAATAGCGCTTTTATTTTCCTTTCCTGTGTTTGGTCTATTCTTTTTCTAGAATTAGTTGTCTTTCTACGCATTTGCTCATTATCATTGGCGGGTAAAACACCGGAGTTGCTTTACAAAAAATACACTCATGCATGGAGAAATAGCATACAAAATTTGCAAACCCAGAAAATTTTAAACATAGAAGCAAAAAGAGCATGGATTTTCCTTAAAACAAGAAGTATATATTTATATATATGTTCTTTGGTTACAAAATGGCTGGGATGCCGATTTCCAAAATGTATAAGTATCAGGGTATATTATATATGATAGCCTTTTATCAGGCTTATCTAAAGCAGGAAAGCTACATTTTGAGCAAGCAGGCAAAGGGGTTATCTATCCAAAGGCATGACTGGCAGCAATCGACGCATTCACTACAGCATCCACTTCTTCTTCGTCCACGGGCTCCTCGGTGGCACTGGCAGCATCATTTGACGCAACTGTCGTTGGCGGTGGAAACACTAGGTTCCTGAAGTCAGTGTACCAGTCTACGTCGTAGAAAGGTATCACATTGTAGCTCTGAAACAGGAAGTGTAGGGCCTGAGCAACCCTTTGCTGGTGCTGGTCACAAGTCTGCAGGCAGAATCCGCTGAGGAATGGCAGCCAAACGACGACAGCTTCTTCTTCGATAAAGCGACGCAGGTCACTGGCGGTTGGAAGGCCTATCCCATATGCAGCATGTGCAACGACCTCACCAAGCCCATTCAGGTGTTTTTTTAGGAAGATTTCTTTAACTAGCTTTAGAATAAGTGGTCGGGGAACACAAATGTCCAACATGGACGCTACAAAGTGTGAGCACATGTCGGTATTCACCCTATACTTATCCTCATATTCTATGCAATCCTTTCCTAAGACCCACTTAATGGCTACCAGAACCAGCGAATGTTTGTTTTTCGTCATCCTTTTGAGCCTCCTAGTGGAAATCTCACCTAGGAACTTCGTCTGTGATTTAAACGAGGTTAGGTGAATTGGGGTATCCATTGTTCTGACACTGTCCCTAGTCTTCTAAGATAATACCGAATTTGCTCACCACCTAACCTATGAAAGGACTTGCTTAGCACTCTGCTACTGACCTATCACCTCTTAAATGCTAAGTATGTTTTGTTCACTATCGACTGGCCTATTTATAGAAAAATTGACAAGACACATGCCAATCTGCCTCTAAAAAATGTGATGTTATGCTAGCTGCTATCTCAAAAGCCGAGTCTGCGTTTGTTCACATTTTTGGGCCAGTACATCCATGATAGCATGGCTCAAGGCGTGCTTAATTAAATGAGGTTGATTAATTAGTCTTAAAAAGGTGGCACTTGTTGGTGAAAGGACGTATGGCCATAGGCTATTGTGTCACCTCTCAAGCGCATCTCAGAGCCCAAGGCGATACTCATATCTTTTCAGGCGGTGATCGTTTGCTTGGCATAATCATTCTGGCTAGGATATTAATTGCCAACGCATGCTAATGCAAGGTTTGAAGGCCAGTTGCAAGCTCCATTTCCAAGAAGATCAGGGCGTATCACACGATCGCATAAATGCAATAATAAAATCTGGCTGCCTCGGAATAACAATCAGCTCATCTTGCACGAGTTGCAAGATTAACGGTACATGCCGAATTTAATGCAAAAGGTTTGCTCTTGCCTACCACCTTGGGAAAGGTTGCTATTATTGCATGAAAATGCTTAATATTTCAAAAGTTTTTTTCAAACGCAAGGAAAGTGCAGAGTTATTTTCTGTCTGTCTATCTAGAGCAAGCATATTCGCAGGCCAGGAGCTTACAATTTTTTCAGAAAAAAGAAAATGTCATAATCTTCAGCTCAGCCGATACAGGAGGGGATTAGCCAGGAACTGTTCATGGCTATTCGTTCCTCAGTTGAGGTATATGTCTACGAGGATGTAGCGTACGCCACGCCTTGTATACCCATCAAGACAAGAAGAGCCCACACGGAGGAGATGGATAGACCCAAGAAATGGAGTAACCAGAAAAAGGTTGGAGAAGAATGGAACAATATCTACGACCCAAAGCTTGCAAAGAACCCTAAATCCCTCAGAGAGGCAGCTAGTGCAAGGTTATCAGCAACAAAGGCAGACCAATCCATGACAAGCAGAGTCTGATATAGTGGTCTCCCATAATACATGGTCCCATTGGTGCACTACTGCCCAGAGGTGGTTGACGCAGCTATTCAACGCTATAATCCAGATACCCACTGCATTGAAGGTCGCAACTTAAGGGTGCATATCAGCCCAGAAGCCATCTGACACATGTTATGTATCTCGGATCCAAGTAGGAGGAAGGAGACTATCAAGCCTTTTCGCCCAAGCAAGGGGGAGAAAATATGGAGGAAGATGAAAACTAGCTCTGACTTCTTGATAGAAGAGACTGGTAAGAAAGGTATTGCGTCCACTAAAGCACCAAGTATCCCATTATCACGTGGTTCATTCCGTGATGATCTCCAGGACACCATGTCCATGCTGACATTTGTTTGCGGCTGAGACTCTGATGAGAAGATAGAGGTTTTTCAGCTGGGACCTACAATACAGTTTCGCAAGTAGCATAAACTCTTCTGGTATGATTTTGTTGAGTTCATGGTTGAAGAAATGAGACAACAAATTGAGAATTATTAGGCGGAAAAAAAGTTTAGATTTCTTTTCTACCTGGTCCACATGTTCCTACATCAGAATCCGGATTTCTTCGCCCAATTTTTTCCTCTATCAATTTTTGATGAGCAGAATAAAAGAAAGTCGGTGTCTACATGGACACCTTTCCTTTCCGCAACATATGACTATTATGCGTTCGCAGACTATTTCATAGCCCCGATTTTGAATGATTTAATCAGAGAAGGTGATATCGTTCGGCTCACCCAGGAATAGACAAGATTTATGCAAGGCTACACCCCTGCTTGTGACTGGTTCTTAGGTAGGGATTTCACAATCCTTCGAATGCGGGGTTTTACTTGCAAACCTTTCCTACTCCCAGCTTGTGTCACGGATAGAGTGCTCGCGCTGGAAATTTTCCGACAGGGGTGTGTCATTGATTTCACTTTTTGTAGCAGCAGAAGGGTCAAAAAAAAGGGATTCTTCACTTGTCCGAAGAGTTTCAAGTCTGTAACTCTGATTAAAAAACAATCGCACAAGTTGTTAGAAGAGAAGCTAGCACATCTAGGGATGGTATTGGTAAAAGAATAAGTGGGAGTACAACCCTTTCAATGAATTACCAGAGCCACATATGAAGGTTACCCATGTTTCTCAACCATACTGGGAGAAGCGGCTTAATCCGCAAACGGATAGAGATGAGGATTTTGTTGAATTAGCGCAAATCCCTACGTCGGACACTAGAGGCCCATGGCACAAATTCTACTTTCCAGTGGCTGTGGCCAAGGATAATATTCCAATGGAGCACAACATGTATAATAAGTTGAAGAGGGGTGAGGAATAGAGTGACGAAAAAATAAGAGCTTTCTAAAAATATCGCCAGGAAATAGCACAGTTGGATGCTCCTTATTATCAATTGAAGGATGACCAGGAATTTGATAGATGGTGGAAGGAAGGCCACCCCAGCTCGAGCTCTAGTGTCGACAGGAGCAAAGAGGGAGAGGGATCCGAGGAGCATGAAGAAGAAGCGGCAGCATCATCCTCCTCAACGCAAAAGGGCCAAGCTTCCAAGCAGACCGCCTATGTGGCCACAAACGTACGCTTCAATATATCAAGAGGTTCACATACACGCACTTGGGCCGCTAAACCGGCCAGGCTAACGCCTCAACAGAAGGATCCGACTACCGAAGCTAGTGAGTGTTCGCCTGCGAAAAGGCAGTGCACAGAAAGTATTATCGGAGGGGTTTTGCAAGAACCCGCCGGAGGGGAAGTGCCCACAACTAGCCAGATACCGGAGTTTTCGGGGGAGTCACGAACGATCCTGGAGTCACTGCCGGCCAATCAACAGGTATATTTCGCTCCTTCTTCTCGTGCATCTCATTCCTTCGTATTCGCCCCTGTTTCACTGGCAACTCCTGCCATTAGTCCAAGCCCTCCACCTTCTACTTCTGGTCCAGCTCATTCGGTTGGATTTGCCTAGTTTTCACAGGCCCACCCATTTATAATTACTCCTCCGAGTATACTCACTCTTACCGCTGCCGCTCAGACTGTCCTCACTTCGCTTTTGGAAACATTCCCCCTGTCGGCCCCATTATTTTTCCGCTATGCTTACTAATCCTCTTCCATTGCAACAAGTTGACATCCAGTCAGCAACTCCCCTTCCCCAACCAATGAGCCTTACGACTGAATCCCCGATTCAGCCGCTACAAATGCCTAGCCCTGCTGATAGTTCTCAGGCTAAACTATGGAACGTGCCACACTTTTCTCCACAAACAGTCACTCTCCAGAAGAAGCAAATGCGTGCGCCTATGAAAATTACCTATCCATATGCCCTGCCTTCTGGTGTTCCTTTCACAGGTGGGCTGGATTCATCACCAGTCGAATTCATAACACAGATAGATTGTGGAAAAGAGGCGCGCGCAAATAGAATGAGGCAACGCAAGGCAAAGGATGACAATGCTCATGCCGAGCCTAGAGTACAAGCTTCATATGACGAGGCCCGACAAAAATTAAAATTCGCGACCATGTACCCAAGGATAAGCAAGCCTCAGGGAGAAATGTAACCCAAAGACTATGATATCTATGCTGTCGGACTTGACATGAAGGTAACCCGGCCACAAGATAAGGTCGAGATCATGGAGGAGACGCAATGGGTGGTCACTTCCGACTTCCTCAAAACTGGTCGCAGTTAAAGAAGGATGAGCAGCTCATGACAGCCAAGGAAAGGGTGAGCTTTCTAGAG
Source organism: Sequoia sempervirens (assembly GCA_007258455.2). Classification (NCBI taxonomy): domain Eukaryota; kingdom Viridiplantae; phylum Streptophyta; class Pinopsida; order Cupressales; family Cupressaceae; genus Sequoia; species Sequoia sempervirens. Next base: position 70,609 of record VDFB02041541.1, read on the forward strand.
ATAAAGGAGAAATCCTTGGAAGCAGATATCGCCTGAATGACTGAAAGGGCGCTGACAGCAAAGAATGAGAGGAACAGGCTTTAAGGCAAAATTACGAAAACCCAGGTTGTTGACCCAGGCTTAGTAAAAGAATTGCAAAGCCAGAACCAGGCGGCACAACAGAGCCTACAGTCAAAAGAAGAAGAGCTTGAATGCGTCCGCCTTGAGTATAGTCAGGGGATGGCACAAAAGGGTGAGGAGTTGGAGCGCCTACAAGAGTAGTATGAGCAAAAAGTACAAGAGAAAGAGGCCAAATTTAAAAGCCTGAAGGCTAAGCTAGAAGAGGAGCTCCGAGAGACAAAGGCTTCCCTGGAAGAGCAATCAGCAAACCACTCCCGAGCCAAACAAAATTGGAATAAAGAAATGAGCAGCTATGTGGAGCAGTTGGCATCCGAGAAAAAGAAGAAGGAAGAGTTAGCCGAGGTCCTTATTTCAAGGGACACAGAGATTTCTTCGCTTAAAGCCTCTCTGTTGCCTCCCCTTGCCCAACCTAATGTCATTCCACTAATTAGGCAATTGTACATTTCTCACTAGGAGAAAGTCAAGACCTTTTTCCTAACACTGCAGCCTACCTTCTGATTTATCGACAAGGCATCAAGGCTCAATCAAGAGGCCCACAACACAATGGAGCAGTTCCCACATTTCATCCTAGAGAAGGTTCTTGAGGCAAGGGACTTGCTCAACAAGCTATACTCAGTCTCGAATGAAATCTTGGCCGGGGTGGGTATCGAAGTTCGGGACACTGCTGCTCAAACAACAAATAAATTCATTCATTGTCACTCTGCTTTCTAGCGCACTAAGGCAACAGTGGCTTTTCTAGGTAAGGCACTGGATAGCATTCGGGGAAGTTTCTCCGAATTGGGCAAAATAGGGCTACCGTCCCCGTTCCTCGAGGATGACTCTATTGCCACAACTACACAGATTGCTGAGGTTATTGAGTAGAAGGAGAACGACCCGAAGGCATTCAGGGAGTTCAGTAGCTCCCCAACGACAACTGATATTGAGGCGATCATTCATCCACTCTCGCAGCTACTTTTCCATATCCAAGCAGGCGCCGGCCTACCTGAGGTACTGCCTCACAAGGAAGCTATTAATCTCCGCGGGGCACAAGAAAATTTACGCAGCATGGCAAAGGCGTCTGAAAGTGAATGGTCGCCCTTGCAGGCTGCTCTTTCTAGACTCTGACTCTATCGTCCTATGGATAAAGCTCTGGTCTGCCGAACCAGAGAGATTTTTGGGTTCTTCATTCCTTATTCGAAACGCCCCTGATAGTCACCAAAAGCTATTAAAATAAATATTCAAACAGCTCCCTTCGGGTTTCTTTTGTAATTGTGTGTTTGCTGGCCTATGCATCACCAAGTTTATTCGGCTTTCCATCAAGTTTTGATCTACCACTTTGCGCATCTTCTCTTCGCAGCTTCGGGTAGCGGCTTCCCTTTCGGGTCCCGAGAGGCTGCGCTGGGCATCCACGTGTCTCACTTGCAGAGGTTTTTATTTCTTTTTGCCTTGAAGTCTCATCGAGTTACGAAAGCCTTCTGCGGAGGCCGTCATTTCTAAAGATAGTCAGAAGGACCTACATCGTGCTACGTGGTGGCATATCGTAAACTTTTCATGCGGGATTGAAATAAACAAATGCGGGTTGCGTAATGCTTGCGCAGGGTTTTCTTTTTTCTTTCTAAAGGTGTTGGCGGGCCCTACCTTCTACTAGGTGGCAACCGTTTGCAGATCTTTCAACACAACAGGGAGGTGAGCAACTGCGGGCTGCGAAACGCTGCCACGCATCTTTCGCACCCGGTTGATGTGGCTTTCTTTCCACTACAAGAAGGACCTCAGCCCCTTGAACACGTGTTGCATCTTCGCAAGCTCTCGGCAGCAATAAGAGAAGTTTTCATTCGGGCAGCGACAGGATGCCACGTGCCTTACAACTGATCCTTGAAGCGGGCGATAGGCTGGTTGAGGGAGATTATGCTATTGGGTGCTGCTCGTCATGGTTCTTTGAAGCGGTGGATGACACTTGTCGCCTCGAGCCTGGCTAGAACCATTGCCATCATTACGAGGGGCGCACCTGCAACTAGATGACCAGATGTTGTGTTCTAACTCGTTGCCATTGTAATGGCATTGGGAATCTTCTGATTCTGGCATCATTGCAGGGGATTGTGGGATCTTTTCTGTTACAGCTCTCCAAAGCGGTGGGAGTTTTCTCTCCTGCTATATATACTCTCTCTATCGACGAGAGGGAGGTAGAAGAGAAATTTAAGAAGAAAGGATACTGGTTTTAGCAAGAGACACCAAGCCTCTTTTACATGTTTATTTACAAGAAACTTTCAGACTGTGCCCACTGTTTGGCCTTTCTGTTTTTCATGTTTTGATTATACTGTAAACTGTGCTTTATACTGTCTTAAACATTTCATTTGAAAGAACTTCTATATATTGAATACAAGCTTGCTTATCTAAATCATGTCTAAATGACTCTTCTTAGTAGTAAGGATGTATGTAATACTATTTTATGTCAATAAATGAGTTGTTTATGCTATAGCTTTAAGTCCCCGACGTTTTGGAATATGACAACACCATTCAGGCCCCTAAATCTATGATTTATCGTGCCCATCAGCAAACTTTGGCACATCACCTTAGATTAGATTTTGCTTCATTATATCTGCTTCCTTTTCCCTTTCCAAAACCATTATAGAAGAAGCCAATTTCTTTAAAATCCGGAGGTCACTCAGTTTGGCGCAAAGGGTCCCCCTTGAACTGAGTTTTCCATAAGGCACTGTTACCTCACCAATTTTTGGCGTCAACATTTAGTTGTTCTCCTTATTTAAAAATAAGTGTTCCTCCTGCGCGGGTGAATAGAGGAGATAGATAGATAGATAGAGAAGCAGATTATGTAAGAGTTAGAGTTATAATATGAATAAGAGTTTTTGTTATTTTTCTGAAGCAGAATAGTCAATGTAAATGATTTCACGTTATGAATAAAAAGTTGATGGAGTTCTGAGCATAATCTTTTGTGTCAATTAGTTGATGCTTGCTAAGGGGGCCCACTTAGTAAGTATCAGTAGGAGTGTAGTTGTTTATTTTTTGTTAATTCAACTTAAATTTCATTTTAAAAGTTTCAGCACAAGCTCAGTCTTATACTGTTCCTGCAACATCGGGAATCTATCCCTATGTTTGTTTCTGCAGCATAAGGCCAGTTTATAGTTTGTCTCAATTGTAGCTATTACGATTTCTGCTTTGGTTAGATTATGATTGAGTTAAGAGAACTTTGCATTACCTTCCTGTAGCATAGATATAATTTCTTTCTAAGTGTTTATTTTCAATAGGTCGTGACTAAAACCGGTTCTTAGTGCACATATAGTGCCGCTCCATTTAAAGTTTACGTTCCCTGGTTTGACAAGTAAATGAACGACCACGAAGAGGTATTAGTCACCTGCTGGAATGTCCAATTCCCAGGATAGGTTTTGCCGTGATTTTCATATCCTTTTTTGGGCGTGACCACTTGCCTTTATAAGCAAGGCATCTGTAGCATATTTTATATTGCATTGTAGGGTATTGTATAGATCATATTGTATCATATTGCAATCCTTGTTTGGTGGAATAACATCTTCCATTGTTGCTTCTCTCTATTTCTTATGGAGGTTATTTGGTGTTGCAGATTGAGATATTGGGTTGATCACTTCAACATGGTATTAGAGCTTTGAATCTGGCAAGCTCTTCCATTTTATTTTATTAGAGATTTTCCATCAAGTTTTCTATTGTGATTTGAGTTTCTTGTATGCATTTTGGTGAGATCTGGTGATTGCAACACTTTTGGCTAGAGTGGTAGTATTTTAGGCTATCCCATTGTGTCCAGGAGGCTTGAGAAAGTCAAATTTGAATTTTGTTTCACTCAATTTGATCACAATTTGCAACTTTGGCAAATAAGGGTTTGAAGCTCAGATCTGGTGAACAGCTTTTTACAAGAGCTTTTTTGGCAAAAAATAAGTCCACCATTATGTCTGAGTGGCCGTTTGCGAGAATTTTGATATATAATTTGTCTATATTAAGCAAAAGTTATTTTCAGGGCAAAAAAAAATTAGTTGAAGGGCCATACGACCCCCCCAACCAACAAAGGTATGGCGGAAATCTTTTTTAATTTCAAAAAAAAATTGAAAAAAATTCCATCAGTTTTTTGTTTGGCAGGTTTGATTATATTTTGAAAAAATTTCAAAAAAATATTTTTAAAGCGTTGAGTGCTTGTCATAAAAGCACTTTAAAGCGTTGTACATTCAAAGTGGGCCCTATGGGTTGTTAAGGGTCTGCAGACTTTAGAAAAGTCTGTGGTCAAAGCCAAGACCACACGGCTTATAAGCTGCTAGGCCTTAACCATCGGAGATAGAAGCGCCAGCTGTTTGCAGTTCACCGCCAACAATAACTACTAGGTGGGCGGTGAGTTCACAAACCGCTTGATGTTAGTCGTCAAACAGACCCCTACATGTGACCACCTCGCAACATACTACTAGCGGTTAGGGAACCGCCATATTTTTTCCTCCACCCAGCACCAAGGTCATATGGAGAACCGTGCTTCAAGCCCTAGGTGCTAATTTTTTGCGTCCAGTTAGTGATCAATTTTGCTCATGTTTAGCATTGGAAGTGCCTAAAATAGGCCTTTTTTCAATTTTGTATAACTTTTCACTACAGTGTCGGATTTTCAAAAATGAGATATCGTCAGAAAGCTGATTAGACGAATTTCGCAATGGTATAGGTATTTTTCCAGATTTTGACATTTTTTTCAATTTTTTCAGCCTAAAGGTACAGGTGCATTTATTGCTTGTATTTGGCATAACTTTTGCATACGAAGCCGAAATTTGGCAAACTTCTTTTTGAAATTGCTCATAAAATCACAAGCAATCTGTTTGTAACCTCTATTTTCAGTTTTGGCAAGCTCTTTTTTAAAAAAAATTGTAAAAATCACTGTGTGTTATAAGTGGTTGATTTGAGCTTGTCACTTGTACAAATTGCAAAATTTCTTCACTGTAATTTGCTGGGGGGTTATAAATTGAGTTTTAATACATTCTAGGGGGTGAAAGGATTTAAGTGCCACATTGTCTTCTTTCTTTTGGTGTTCATGGCGGATCTAAGGAAAATTGAACCACTCACTCCACACAATTATCATACATGGAAGCTAAAAATGACTCAATTATTACAATCTAAGGGTCTATGGCCAATGTTGGATGCAGAACAACCTGAATTCACAAGGGATTATGAAAAAAAATTCCATATATGTAAAATGGATGAAGTAAAAGGGCTTATTGGCTTACATGTATCTGATAACTTGTTGTTTCATATTTCGAAGTGTAAAACACCTAAGAATGTTTGGGATTAACTTGAAGAATTGTATGGTAGAACAAATAATTTTTGAGCCTTGCAACTTCAAGCAGATCTACAATCACTTTCTCCAGGGGAATTTCCTTCAATTTAGGATTTCCTTGCACAATTTAAGATGATTTTGTCACAGTTGAAAGGATGTGGGCATGATATATCTAGTGATTAATGTATATTCTTGATTCTATCTAAGTTAAAGGGCCCTTATCAAGTGTTTTCTTCTACTTTCTATTCAACTATGGATGCCATGGGGAAAGATTACAGAATGCCCTCTTTTGAGTTGTTTTGTGAGTGTCTTACTAAGGAAGAGGCCAAGTTGATTCAGTTGGATGCCTACCTATTTCTAAGAATCATGCTCTAATGGCTCAATCATGTAAGGGTAAAGGAAAGAATAAGAAGAATCCTAAGGCAGAATCATCTTCAAGTAGTGAGAATCCCTCCAAACCAAAGCCGAAGAACAATCAGAAGTCCACTCCATCTCCTTCTTCTACCTCTGGAGATTCTTCTTCCAAGAAAAAGAAAAGAGAACCTTGTTCATTATGTGGAAAAATTGGGCATGTTGCAACTCATTGTTTTAAGAGATTGGAAGCCTTGGAGGAAGCTATGAAGAAGCACAACATTTCAGTTGCTAAGCCTTCTTCCATGGGCAAAGGACAAGCTCTTTTAGCACAAGCCATTCATTCATCTTCAGACAGTTGGATTCTTGATTCAGGCATTTCACATCACATGACCAATTCACATGATCTTCTTGATTCCATTGTTCGCACTTCTACTTCTCAAATTACAGTTGGGAACTCTTCATAGATTCTAGTTTTGGGGACAGGCTCTATTTAGAAGCTAAATGGGTGCATTGAGGATGTTCTTCTTGTTCCTAATATTTCAGCAAATCTACTTTCCATATATCAGATTTTTCATTTTGGAGATGGGAAGTTAGTTGAGTTTACTCCACAGAATGTGACTATTAAACAGTTGCAGGATCCTGAGAAGGTTGTTGCTACAAGGATAGTTGATCATGAGAACCATTTTTATCAATTTGATGGCTTTGAGTCTTCATCAGGTTCATGTATTGTTGCTCATGATGATTCAATGAGCAAGCTTTGGCATGAAAGAATTGGGCACTTGAACTACAAATATCTTCAGCAGATGCAAGCACATAACTTAGTGGTTGGTCTTCCTAAGATCTCTTGCACAAATGGTGTTTTTCAAGGTTGTGTTCTTGGCAAGCAACATCAAGATCCTTTTCCTAAGGGTCAAGCTACACATGCAACCACCCCCCTTGAGTTGGTCCATAGTGATCTCATGTCATTTCCAACTCCTTTTTCAAGGGCTAAGTACGTGCTCACATTTATTGATGATTTTTCCCATTGGACATGGGTCTATTTTTTTAAGCTCAAGAGTGAAGTTCTCACCAACTTCAAGACCTTCAAATTTTTTTTGGAGAAGCAGTCAAGTTTTTCTCTTTGACAGATACGCACAGATAATGAGGGGAAGTATGTCAATCAAGCATTTCAGGATTTTTGCAGTGAGCACGGTATTCTTCATCAACACATGGTTCCTTACACTCCTCAATAGAATGGTGTGGCGGAGAGAAAGAACAAGACTCTTAGGGAAATGGCCAATTGTATGATTCTATCTAAGTCTGTGGCTCCAGTATTTTGGGCCAAAGTTGTCAATTGTGCCAACTATATTCAGAACCGTATGCCCCACAAATCAGTGTGAAATATGACCTCTGAGGAGGCTTGGTATCATCACAATCCTAATGTATCCTACTTCAGAGTATTTGGTAGTGAGGCTTGGGAATTCACTCTGAATGGTCGGTGTAAATCAATGGAGAAGAAGAGTCAGTGGTACATCTTTGTTGGCTATTGTGAGGATGTGAAGGCATACAAATTGTTTGACCTTGACAGACAAGAGGTTAATTTTCGATGTGATGTTTAGTTTGTTGAGACCTTCACCCTCTCAAATTCTCCTTCAACTTCTTCATCACAACCTACTAAATATTCTTTAATTGATGATGCTTTGCTACTTGAGGAAGATTTTGATGGTCTTGATCCACCTCCTCCTCATTCACCCACTAGGCCACGATGGGATCGTGTTACTCTTGAGGAGGTTGGTTCTCTTATTGGTGATCCCACCAATACTCGCCACACTCGTTCTCAGACCTCAGGAATCAGCCTTTTGAGTCATGTTGTTTCAGATGATCCTCATAATTGTTTTGATGCTTCAAGTATTCTAGAGTGGGATAGTGCTATGGCTAATGAGTATTCTTCTTTCATGAAGAATCATACTTGGGATCTTGTGCCTCTTCCTAAGGGAAGAAAGTTGGTTCGGTGCAAGTGGGTGTATCGTACCAAGTATGCAGCAGATGATTCCATTGACAAGTACAAGGCTCATCTTGTTGCAAAGGGGTTTTATCAGGTTGAAGGAATTGACTATTTTGAGACCTTTGCTCTTGTTGCCAAGATGGATTCTATTCACCTTGTCCTTGCTATAGCTACATCACAGGGATGGTCAGTGTATCAGATGGATGTGAAGAGTGATTTCTTGCGTGGGGATCTTCATGAGGAGATCTATATGGAGCAACCACCAAGTTTTGTGTAGGAATCTTCACTTGTTTACAGGCTTCGACGTTCATTGTATGGTCTCAAACAAGCCCCTTGGGCTTGGTATGAGAAGATGGATAGTTTCTTGCATGCTTCCGGCTACACTTGCTGCCATTCTGATCCCATAGTTTATATTTAGAGACATGGAGAGGATCTTCTCATACTTGTGTTCTACATGAATGATTTGATTCTCACAGGGAGTTCTATTTCCATGATTCAGAGTACACATCGAGCATTAATGGATCGATTTGATATGATTGACCTTGGTCCTTTGCACTACTTCCTTGGTCTTCAAGTTTATCAAACTTCTAATGGGATCTTCATTTTCAAGCAGAAGTATGCTCTTGATTTGCTTCAGAGGTTTGGCATGGTTGATTGCAAGCCTGCCTCTACTCCATTCCAATTAGGCGTTGTACTGTCTACCAGTTGCACTACTCCTACAGTTGATCCTACCTTGTATCGACAATTGGTTGGCAATCTTTTGTACTTGACACATAGTTGTCCTGATATTTCCTTTGTAGTTGGACTTATCTCTCGCTTCTCATAGGAGCCTCATGAGAGTCATTGGAAGGCCACCAAACGTATCTTGAGATACATTTAGGGCACTACTCATTTCAACATTCATTACACATCAGGTGCATTTCAAATTGTGGGCTTCATTGACTTAGATTAGGCTGGTGATGTCAATGATCGGAAGTATACTTTTGGCTATGTATTTTGCTTTGGTTCTGGTTTGATTGCATGGTCATGCAAGAAGTAGACTGCTATTGCATTATCATCGATAGAGGCTGATTATCGAGGTGTAGTGTTGGCTAGTCAGGAGGTTTTGTGGCTTCATCAGTTGATGACTGAGTTTGGATTCCCATCCACTCAGCCCACTACTCTTTGGTGTGACAATCAGAGTTCCATTCATATCTCTCACAACCTAGTGGAGCATCAGCGTACTAAGCATATTGAGATCCACATGCACTTCATTAGGCAACTCATCCAGGATGGTGTTCTCAGCTTGGAGTATTTGCCTACAAATCAACAGGTTCTAGACATTTTCACTAAACCTTTGGCATCACCTCATTATCTACAGTTGTGATCGATGCCTGGGGTGAAGGAAGTTGTCCTTGGGGGGTCTTGAGGAGTCCTTCCTTCTTCAGGTTTTAGTTTTCTTTGCAGTTTTTTCTCTCTTTTAGAGAGGAGTTTTCTCCCACAGGCTTTTTCTCCTTTTCTCTGTTTATGAGATTTTTTTGTTTTGTACATGGGTACCTCATTAGGCCTTGTTTTCAGGACCCATATTTTGCATGTTTGCATTGGTTTGTTCCTCCCTAAGTTGCACTTAATGGGGGGTGTTGGTGTGAATAAGTCTTGTACCTAGTTTATTCCTTTACTAGGGACTTAGGGGACTTAATTCACATGTTAAGTTTACTTAGGATATTAGTTGTATCTTCTAGAAGTCTTAGTTATCTTATCTAGAATTTACACTTTCCTAGGTAGTTATGAGTTAGTTGTCTCATGTGATAGGATTAAGACACTTGTCATGATCTTGTCTTATCCTATCTCACATCCTTTCCTTTATAAGCAAGGCATCTCTAGCATATTTTATATTGCATTGTAGAGTATTGCATAGATCATATTGTATCATATTGCAATCCTTGTTTGGTGGAATAGCATCTTCCATTGTTGCTTCTCTCTATTTCTTGTGGAGGTTATTTGGTGTTGCAGATTGAAGATCTTGGGTTGATCACTTCAACAAAGGTGAATAACTAACTTTTGAGAAAGCTATCTTTATTTAAAATTTACATGGAAAATTTTAAAAAACTTGCGTATGGACAATCATGATCATCGAAAAATTTCTCCTAACCCATAATTGGATCCCTATCTGAGAATTGTGATCCACCACAAGCTCCTAATTTTATATCTCTTGCTATTTAGGTGGCTCCTTATCCATGTTTTGGTATATTTTTTTATCGTTATAGGTGATGCCTAGTTTGGACTTTGGAGAGTGGTTCCATTCCACTCGCCTTTTGTTAATATGGTATAAATTATTATTTTTATTAATATAATAAACATTAATTCATAAAAAAAATCTTGCATGTATGCTTTTTGTTTTAGGTTGTCTTTTTAGAACATGTATTACCTTCTTATTTGCATGCTTTGTCATTTGTCACATGTCACTTGATGTAATTCTTGGACTTATTCCTTTTTTATAACAATTTTTTTAAACTTATAAAAAAAACTCTCAAGAATTGTGATTAACTTTGATCTTCTTTTTAGTACATTAACTCCAACCAAGATTTAACATCTTAACAAAAAATAATCAACACCCTTGTCTAGTTTTTATATAGACAATTATAGTTATTAAAAATTTTGTTCAATATAAATATTCAATAAAGAATTTTTCGGAGATGGCATGACAAATAGACACATGGGAAGACCAGGTGGAGCAGGAGTGCTCGATCGAGAAACTCAGGGAGAGGGTACATTAGGATCGATGAGGCAAGAAAATCCAGGAGCAAGCGAAGGAAAAGGAAGATTAGCAACATAAATCCTATGAAGGCCTGGATGATCAAAAAGGAGAGAAATCCCAACATGGAGGCTACGATGATTCTCATGGAGGAAGGAAGTATTAGAATAGACCAAAATTTGTAACAGGTTCCAGGCACACAAGGAAAGAAACAAGAGGTGAAACTCAATTGCCATGGATGCAAAATAGATACCAAGGTGGAAAGGAAAGATGGTTGATGTATTCGAGGTGCAAAACATTTTATGAACACTGACTAGGGCCAACACAAAAAAAAAAATCAAACATAAATTGGTTTAACAAAAGAAGGGAAGGAGGGAATAAGGGTTGGGGAAGAATGGATCGGTGAGTCAAATCTTGAAGCTAGAGAAAGGACTGGTGACAAGAGTCGAATCACAACTCTGAAGTGATCGAGGAGACAAGAATTGGAACACAAGAGAAAATTGACCAGGCCACCACAGGGGCGAAAAAAATCCCTCTAAACCCTAGATATTCAAGTAAGTGCATTTTAATCTTTTTGGAAAATGAAATTTTAAAGAAAGAGGTTAATCTTTCGTCATGTTCACACCGGTCCGATTAGAATCATCAAAAACTCAGCTTTTCTCTAGAAGGTCTATTTCGCTTTTTCAAAAGAAAAGTTAGGACCTTTGAGGTCATCAATGGAGGATGGCCAGATACCAGGTGTCAGAATCTAAGCTTCAAACGCTACACATTGAACAATCCATGGTGAAAGATGCTAAAAAAATGGTGAATGATGGAGGGGGATTTGAAAACTTGAAAATTGCAAAAAATAAATTGTCTATAAAATGCAGATCACACATCACAATGGTGAACATAGTCAACACATCAACAGTGACAACCGATGCAGTCGACAAACACATGAATGACGAGCACGATCGACAAATGGCAAGCGCGGTCGATAGACGACAAGTGTGGTCAATGACGGTGATCAACATAGTCAACGGCATGGTAAACGTGAAGCTCAAGAAGGATGAATTTTTTTGAAAAATGGCTAAGTCTGGAGCAAAAAAGCACCCCTACTAGCTAGGGGTGCCCAAGGTTTCAGGTTGTTAAAAATACTTTAAAGGTTTGCAACTGCAAATGGTTTCTTTCCAGATTTGAGTAGGCTTTCCAACGAATTCATCATCCAGTCTAGAGGAGTCATCAAATGCCACGAAATGCAGATCGAGTGAAGACACACCATGGGAAACAAAAGGTTCACAAGGAAAAGATGAGGAAAAGCGCCCCTACAACCCACAGGCACCCATGAATTCAAGGGTTCAAATGCAACTGTTAGGATTTGCAGTTTTGGGGATCCTCTTTAGAATTTTGCTAGCTTTTCGACAAATCCAACATCCAGTTCATGGGATCAATCAAATGCTCACAAATGAAGATCAAACCAAAAATGTTGAAAGTCAAGAAACACAAAATTGGATAAGTCCATACCAGAAAAGTGCCTCTACAAGCCAAGGGCACCCAAAATTTTGAAGCATTAGGTTCAATTTTTAGCTTTCATGACCTCTAGCAAGTCCTCCTCAAATTTTGTCTAGATTCACGATGAGTCCGCCAGTAGCTTCATCAAAGCTCTCAAACATCCAGAAATGAAGATCAAATGGAGGTGATTTCATCAAGCAGACAATGAAAATTATACCTTCTGCATAAATAGGTGCCCCAATCAGCTAGGGGTGCCTAGGAATTTGAGCTCTCAGAAACAACTATTAGAGGTTGCAACACCAATCAATCTTTCTGGAATTCTTCAGGCTTTTTGATGAATATCTCAGCCTAGAAAGAAGATTCATTAGTCATTAGCAATTTTAAATTGAGTGGAGAAACAAATCACGGGAGGCAAATTGAAAAAAAATTGAAAATCCTTAAAAATGGTTGTCTAGTGAAGAAAAGCACCCTTGCAAGCTAGGGGGTCCAAGCTTTCAAGGGGGAAAATGCAATTTTTAAGATTTGTAGCCTCCAGGAAATCTTTCTCAGATTTGATCTAGCTCTACAATGAATCTTTCAGCCAGTTCATAGGATATGTCAGACTTCTAGAATCGAAGATCAAACAGAGGCATTTCAACAAGCAAATTTTGAAAATCTTGAAAAATGTTCTAACACTGCCAAAGTTGGACGCCTTATCTCAAATAGGCGTCCAAGTCAACTTGAGTTAGGAATTTTTGAAAGATGTCTCCATGCCTTGGTCACCCAAATTTTTAGGATTTCTTTGAGTGAACATATATTTTCCCAAGATGACTCCTAAAATTAGGGTTTCCATGAGTTAACTGCTTCTTTCACCACTAAACTTTACTTTAGAAGCATTTAGGTGTCCATACTTCATTATTTTGCAAGTTGACTTCAACGAGAAAACACATAATTTTCTTCTCAATAGCATTTGAAGGATCAAACGAAGGGGGTTTCCAAATTTCTTCATAGTTTCAAGTTCAAGGTGCACATAAGAACACTTTTCCAAATCCATTCTTCTAGGGCATCATTTTTTAGAGACAATAGGTCATCTTCTCCAAAATTCATCAATCTAGGTCTAATTCTTTTTCAATCTTCTCCAAGATTGGAAAAGTTTTCAACAGCTTCTTCAGCTTCCACACCTAGGGTTTCTTGCATGTTCAAGAAAAATTAGTTTGTTGAGAAATCTGGCCATCTAGGTCTATTTAGCACAAAATTGGCCACAAAACCCATGTCCCAGACTTTTCTAAAAAAATTGCCTCACTACTTCCACTTTCTGAGGGGTTCTTGCATGTTCATGAAAAGTCAATTTTTCAAAAAAAGAGCGATATGGGTCTCTTTGGCATACAAGCGCCTACAAAACCCATATCTCACATTTTCTTGGGAAAAAAATGCTTCGCAGCTTCTATCTCTAAGGGGTTCTTGCATGTTCTTGAAAAATTCAAATTTTCAAAAAATGGACGATCTCGGTCTATTTAGAATGACATTCCCTACAAAACCAATATCTCAAATTTTTATCCAAAAATCTGCCCTTTTTTTCCTTTCATCAAAGCTATTTTTAGCTTTTGTGCAAAACTTGTCTGAACATATATGTGTTCACAGTCAAACTTCACAGTTTCATCATGCAATACTCTTCCATTGAGAAAAAATCAAGAAAAGTGTCAGAAGTGTAAAGTTGTAGAAGGGTATGACTATTTGTTGAAAGCTCCCTAACAACCCCAAAAATTTCTCCTTTCTCAACTTGTGGGTTTTAATTTGGAGCTTTTCACAAAATGGGGGTTTGTATTCATTTATTTTTCTTATTTTCATCTAAATGTTTGGTCAAGTTAGTTTTATTTAATTTTTTTGTCATACCTGGAGTACTATTGTGTGTTCTTCTTTGTCTTGTGTGAAGTTGGATGTTTGTATTGAAAATTAAAGCAAGTTTTCTAGTGCCTTAGATCATAAAAAATGTATGATCACAACAATTGTATGGACATAACACATCATGCAAAAGTATATGCACCATGTAGGCATCCTAAGCAAAGAGCTCCAACATTTAGCTCTAGGTTCCATTTTTTCTATTATTTTTGGTTTTGGCATTAGTCTATAGTAAATTATTATTTTCTATTCAACTCTCTTTCTTTAGCTTCATAAAATTTATTTTCTAGTTTTAAAGAAAATTTCTACAATAATTTAAACTTTTGCAAAAAAAAAAATATATATATTTCTTAAACAATATATTAAAATACTAGAGTAATATAGGAAAATAATCTAATTTGGAGAAAAAATATTTTTTTAAGTGAGGTTGAATTTTCCCTATATTCTAGGATTAGTTTGTTAGCAAATTATATATTTCCCTTTTCTAATATGGTTCAATCATGTGTAACAAAGGTATTCACTTTAAACATTTCAATTAATTATTGGTGTATTTTATTCATTCATAAATTCGATTAATTATCATATTTTATTGATGTACATTTTTTTTTAAAAGGTGCAATGCCTGCAAGCACTTTGGCCCAATGAGGGTTTGAACCCTGGTGGTCGTCACTACAACCAAACGACTTGACCACTGAACCACGCCCTTATTGGTATTGATGCACATTAATTTGTAATGCATTTGTTTCTTCTAATTTAAATTGTGATTAAGCTTGGTGTAATTTTGTTGTGAGACAATGAGTGACTCTCAAATCCAATATTTGAGTTTCTTGTAAATGCAATTGTGAATACAAGGCACTTGGTTCTCTAGCATTTAAGGATTTGTGAAAGAAAAATCAACGCCTTTGAAAGAGGGGGTGGATGCAGTTTAAGGAAACATGAAGGTCATTTTTGGATGTCTATACCAAAAGATTGAGGACAAGACATACATTTTGCTTCAATTTTTGGATAGAAATGGTAACCATTTTTCTCATTACACTCTTTTTATGCCTTTCAAATTATATTTAATCTTAAAATTTGTATTTGCGTAATTTTTTGTAGCCAATTATAGAATCAAATAATGAATCTTGATGCAATATGAGATAATTTTGTATTGATTAGAAAACCATGCATAAATAATTAAGACACCATCAACTTGTCTAAAATTTGAACAATATGTATTGTAAAATGAAGGAATTCTATTTCATATAAAAATTTAATAAATAAAAATATTATATTTCATTACAAGCCAACCACATGGTTAAGCTTTTTAAGTCTTGATATAGTTGTAATCTTAAGGAAATTCCTAACTTGCTAATTGTCAAAAATATTATGTTTTTTTTAAAATATTTTGGGCAATGATTTTAGTTGAAGATGCGAGGTTTCTATGCATATTATTTGGGATTTAGAGTTTGATTAAAATATTTGATTATTAATGTTACCATCTTGTAATCCATCTATGAATTGATATGTTTGAATCAGTTGGTAATAGGGTCAATTGGAATGCATGTAGGGTGTTTGATTTTGTGGTCATATTTCTAAATATGAAATGGTATTTATATATTATTTTGTAGAAATACCAAATTAATTATTAATTTATAAAACCGTGTATAGTCATATACTCAATTTCATAGATCTAATTTTGGCCAAAACTCTTGAACTCTCCTTTCCATAAATGCTATTTAAATACATTTGAAACTTGTAAATTCTTAAAATTTAGATTTTCCACCTCAAAAATAGTTCTACTTACAAACATTTATATTTATATATCAAAATCTAGATGAATTAGATAGCGTAAACATGATTAGGTGCTCTCATTCATGTAGCTCTTCAAGATAGTATTATGTTGTCAAGAAAGTTATTTGACTATGATGGAAACCATGTTGAATTTAAACTCAAATCCACAAAGGCATAGTTTAATTGATATATAGTACACCTCCATAGTATTCAATATAAATATATTTATTTATATTCCTATGGACCATTAAGAGACAATGGACCATGGAGAGTTTCCCAAAATCATAACTTAGCTAAGGTCATAGAGTTTACAAGGGAATGTCATGCTAATAGATCATTCATACTCATTCATACTCTTGCAAGGAGAAAACTACAAGTCGAAAATTAATTAGACATTTGAAGGGTATGTAGTAGTCAATCATTCTTTTCTAAAGAGTGTGTTTGTTCTATTTCTTAATATTGCAAGAGGCACAAGAACTTACCCCATACTTTTAAGATAGACCTCATAGAGTATCTCCTTTCTGCTCATATACATCATTATTAATCAAATATAATTTTGATTAAATTTAGTTCTATTTAATTTAAATTTAAATTTATAATATAGTTTATAATTTCATTTTATTTAATTGTAATTTAGTTTTATAATTAACTTATAATTAAGTTCCAAAATTTCAAATTATACTTACAAATTTTTGTTTTTAATTTTTTTTTATTTTAGTTTAAATTTAAACTTAAACTTTATTTTGGCTTTATGATTTTTGTAGTGGTTATCAAGTTAGAAGAGAAGTCCATCACAAAAAATACTTATGGTTGAGAAATCTCTTGCCATGGAAAAGGAGGAGGTCACAAAGGGTAAAATGAAAGTTGCCAAAACAAACTAGAGATAAGGAGGACAATAACATAAATAAAAAGAGCAACTATAACTACAAGATCTACTTCTTTAAAATTCTTAAGCAAGTGTGCCCCGTTATTAGTATTTCTAGCAAGGCCATGGAGATTATGAATATATTTATTAATGACATCTTTGTGAAAATTTGCAATTAGACAACCAACTTTCCTGGTCACAACAAGAAAAACACCATCAACAAAAACTATTTCTTTCTTTGACGGTCTAAAAAATCAAAAAAAGAAATGAGGATAACATTGGTTTTTGGATTGATTAATTAGGTCATATAGTTTGTCTAGAGTGTAACATTGATTTTGGTTTGAATAAATGAGCTCCAACTTTAATGAATAGTTGTGGTATTTGCAATATTATATGGTCTTCAATTAGATGGAGAATTTTTAATCAACAATACATATATTAAATAATTGAAACATAATTTATATTATTTTGATGGTGCTTGTTAGAATTCAATTATGTTCCCAAATATGTAAGTTACACAATCATCAAATAAAAATTCTTCAACTATATTCATTATGATGTAAAATTTATGCATACATTGCTTTGAAATAACTATAATGCTTTATAAAATACATTACTTTATATAAAATTAAATAAATTAAAATTCAAACTTTTTATATTTATTCTTCTGGTTAAAAGTCACTTCTTTTAAATACATTCATGAAAATAGCTTAAAGACAGGATAAACAAATATAAATAGTCCTATAGTTGAAGACTCCATGGAAATAATTTTAATAAAAAAATATAAGAAATTTCACACTGATTCTTAAAACATCTATTAAAAGAGCATTAATCATGAAATTTTCAGGCAGGGATATCCATCAAATTCCAGCCTGCATACAACCAGAATACAGAATGTACAGGATTGGTTGCTTACCACTGGTAGTGTCATTTTGGTAGACGTAGATTAACAGTGCACATTTTCCACGCTCCCAATTACATTCATAAAATGCCATTAACATCCACGAGTCATTCTCACAGTATTATGTTGGAGGAGGCGCTGCACATTCTGCTTACTGCACAATATTCCCATGAATGCTACCTTACATATCTTCAATTATCGCAGACCTGGATTTTTAAAGAGTGCGCTTTCACAAGGGAAAAAAGTCCACTCTTTCATCCCTCACAGGCGATTTGCATTTGCTACAAGCACACCTTTTCATAATAAGCTTATTCACATGTATTTCAAGTGCGGAAATTTGGAGGATGCTCGAAAAGTGTTTAACCACATGAAAGAACGAGACAGCGTCTCATGGAATACGATTATTGCAGCCTACAGAAGACATGGGTGTCCTCATGAGGCAGTCACACTGTTTCATCAAATGCAACAAACAGGGCTCCAACCCGATCAGTTCACATTTGCCAGCGTACTCCCAGCCTTTGCCAAAATAGGAGTTTTGGAACAGGGTATGGACATCCATCAAAGCATAATGGAAGGGGGATTTTTGTCAGATATTATAGTTGGAAATACTCTGGTAGACATGTATGCAAAATGTGGAAGGATGGACAAGGCACGTGAATTATTTGACAGAATGCCTCAACGAAATGTGTTCTCGTGGACAGCAATCATTGCAGGATATGCACAAAATGGATTTGTTGAAAAGGCTTTAGAAATTTTCAAGCAAATGCAATTGACAGGTGTAAAGCCAGATTCCACAACCTTTGCCAGCATCCTCTCTGCCTGCGCCAAAATGGGAGCTTTGGAAGAGGGTATACACATCCATCAAAGCATAAAGGATGGAGGTATTTTGTCAGATGTTGTAGTTGCAACTGCCCTGGTAGACATGTATGCAAAATGTGGACGTATGGATAAGGCACGGGAATTATTTGACAGAATGCCTCATAGAAATGTGGTCTCATGGAATGCAATGATTGCAGGAGATACACAAAATGGATTTGTTGAAAGGGCTTTAGAAATTTTCAGGCAAATGCAATTGGCAGGTGTAAAGCCAAATTCCACAACCTTTGCCAGCATCCTCCCTGCCTGTGCCAAAATAGGAGCTTTGAAAGAGGGTATGGACATCCATCAAAGCATTAAGGATAGTGGACTATTGTCAGATGTTGTAGTTGCCACTGCCCTGGTAGACATGTATGCAAAATGTGGAAGAATAGAGACGGCACGTGAATTGTTTGACAGAATGCCTCAAAGAGACGTGGTTTCATGGACTGCAATGATTGCTGGATATGCACAAAATGGATTTGATGAAAAGGCTTTAGAAACTTTCAAGCAAATGCAATTGGCAGGTGTAAAGCCAAATTCCACAACCTTTGCCAGCATCCTCTCTGCCTGTACCAAAATGGGAGCTTTAGAACAGGGTATGAACATCCACCAAAGCATAATGGAAGAGGGAATTTTGTCAGATATTATAGTCGGAAATACTCTAGTAGACATGTATGCAAAATGTGGAAGCATGGACAAGGCATGTGAGCTGTTTGATGGAATGCCTCAAAGAAATGTCATCTCGTGGACTGCAATGATTGCAGGATATGCACAAAATGGATTTGTTGAGAAGGCTTTAGAAACTTTCAAGCAAATGCAATTGGCAGGTGTAAAGCCAGACTCCACAACCTTTGCCAGCATCCTCCCTGCCTGTGCCAAAATGGGAGCTGTGGAACAGGGTACGGACATCCATCGAAGCATAAAGGATAAAGGAATTTTCTCAGATGCTGTAGTTGCAGCTGCACTGGTGGACATGTATGCAAAATGTGGAAGTATAGACAAGGCACGTGAATTGTTTGACATAATGCCTCAAAAAAATGTGGTCTCATGGAATGTCATGATTGCAGGATATGCACAAAATGGATTAGTTGAAAAGGCTTTAGAAACTTTCAAGCAAATGCATTTGGCAGGTGTAAGGCCAAATTCCACAACCTTTGCCTGCATCCTCCCATCCTGTGCCAAAATGGGAGCTTTGGAACAGGGTAAGGACATCCATCAAAGCATAATGGAAGGGGGATTTTTGTCAGATACTATGGTTGGAAATGCTCTGGTAGACATGTATGCAAAATGTGGAAGCATAGACAAAGCACTTGAACTGTTTGAATTAATGCCTCAAAAAAATGTGGTCTCATGGACTGCAATGATTGCAGGATATGCACAAAATGGATTTGTTGAAAAAGCTTTAGAAACTTTCAAGCAAATGCATTTGGCAGGTGTAAAGCCAAATTCCACAACCTTTGCCAGCGTCCTCCCTGCCTGTGCCAAAATGGGAGCTCTGGAACAGGGTATGGACATCCATCAAAGCATATTGGAAGGGGGATTTTTGTCAGATGTTATAGTTGGAAATGCTCTAGTAGACATGTATGCAAAATGTGGCAGCATAGACAAGGCACGTGAACTGTTTGACAGAATGCCTCAAAGAGATGTCATTTCATGGAATGTGATGATTGCAGGATATGCACAAAATGGATTTAGCAAGGATGCTCTAAAAATGTTTGAATTAATGAAGCACTCTGGAACATATCCTAACAGTGTAAGCCTTGCTTGTGTTCTATGTGCGTGCAGCCATGCAGGTTTAGTGAATGAGGGCTGTACATACTTCAATGACATGAGTAACCTTTCTTGCATTACACCTACAGTTGATCATTATGCGTGCATGGTTGATCTTCTTGCCCGTGCTGGCTATCTTGAGGATACCCTAAACTTCATCATTAAGATGCCAGTTAAACCTTTGGTGGTTGTGTGGATGTGTTTCCTTAGTGCTTGTAGACTACATATGAATATGGCTTTGGGAGTGTTTACAGCAACACTGCTTTTTGATTTGGATCCTAAAAATGCTGCAACTTATGTACTTCTCTCAAATATCTATGCAGAAGTGGGCAAGTGGAGTGAGGCTCAAATGGTGAGGAGATTGATGAAAGATAGAGGAATTAAAAAGATCCCTGGATGTAGTTGGATTGAAGGCCATAAAATGGTGCATGCTTTTTGTGTAGGAGGAAGATCACATCCACAGACACAGGAGATCTATGCAAAGTTGAAGAAATTGTCTTGGGAGATATAGGCAGCAGGTTATTTTCGAGATTCAAGACATTTACAGTTTTACTTAAAGATGTGGAAGAGGGAGAAAAACAATTATTTCTTTGAACACCATAGTGAAAAGAAATTAATGATCAATGTTGAGTATGTGCGGATTGCCACGCTGCAATGAAATTTATCTCCATATGTTTAGAGATAAATTATTGTGAGAGATGTGAACCATTTCTATCAACAGGACAGTGTTGTGGAAATTATTTGTGATGCTAAATGAAGCAATCTGACAAAAAAGGCTTGAACTATAATAACGTGCACCGTGTCAGATCTGCAGTAATAATGAGGGGATAAGGTTCAGTTAATAGAAAGTTTTTTGTTTTGTTTTGAGTATTTGGTAATCTAGGCCATGCTGTTGGCTTTGTAAAATGAGATGCATAGAGTGCAATGCAGATCCTTGCACATATATACTGTTGGGGTACCTATCAAATACCCGTTTTAAGATAACATGGATGTTTCATTCAATCTTTTACATGGAACCTGTATATGCATGAAATGAAAAGAAGCAGGAGGTGATGAAGAATTGGAGAAAAACAAAAGGTGAGGAACACTCTAAGTAAATTGAAAGATGATTGATCAGCAGGAAGCAGAAGAGAAGGGCTCACAATTATGTCACATCCCCGTGGTCAAGGCTAGGCATAGAACGAATAAATAAATAAATAAATTTTAAAATGCCTTTTGAAACAGGAAAAGAGACGTGGAGAAGAAGTGAAACAGGCATTAATGGAGGCGACTTCCTCCATTCTACAGCAGGGGACAACATACATTTAAGAACAATTGGTGAGTGAAAATCCAAACTCCACAAGCTTTGTTGGCATTCTCATTGTTTGTGCTAAAATGAGAGCTGTTGATTGAGCTATGGACGTCCAGCAAGGTAAGTTTTCCTTCTTTGCCAGGCACTCTCTTGGAGTGATCTAGAGGATCTTCGTCAAAAATTGAAGTTTCTCTTTTATCTTCAGAATCGGCATCATCAGCGAGAGGGCGAAATCCCGACTCCAACGCAACTCAAATGGAGTCAATCAGAGTCCCAAAGCTCGTAAGGTCAAAACTCACCACCAAGAAAGAAAGCTTGTGCACGGAGTCCATGACCTAGTTAGCCACAGATGGCTTCCAAAATCGGTCAACTTCGATGACGCCAATGCCCGGGCCAGCAATACAACGGCCAACAGCCTTCACGTTTTGTCATCTCCCTCAATCCTCCATTTTTATATATTACGAAAAATTCAAAAAATATATATATATAAAAATCAAAATAAAATAAATGGAAAAAAATATAAAATTAAACTCCTTAAAAAATGGGATAAAACCGACCCATTAAGGGGGGCGCCCACTTTATGTGGGAAGCCACCCACACATGGGGGGCGACCCACATTATGTGGGAACGCCACCCATGTCATGGAGGGTGACCCACCTAAAGTGGGGGCGCCACCTAACATGGGGATGGCCCACATTTTGTGGGGAGCCTTCCATAAAGGTGGAATCCCCACATTTAAGGAGATTTTCAATATTTTTTTCCTAAAACAATTAAATTTGCCACCCCAACAAAATAAATCAAGATTTATTTTGTAACAACAAATGCCCGGAAAGAATAAAATTAGGGGCTTGGAATTTTTAAAGGGGGATATTATTGTTAATTTATCTATGTAAAGGAGATTATTAAGATTTTATGTAAAATGGAGAGATAAAGTGGATTTTGTAAGTCATTTGGTTGTTAACCAAATTGAGTAAATTTTTTGTATAAAAAGGGGAGATTAGAGGCTTAGAGGGGCAATTGAGAATTCCTCAAGTGTTGGAGACTTAGAGCGTTTTGGGAGATAATTTGTTGTTCTCGTATCACGAGAATGCTGGAAACCCGCCGTTTGAAGGGAAGAGCTAGCCATTGCAATGCCAATTGAAGATATCAATCGGATCGGCTCACTCTTCTTGAGGGACCCGGAGATATATAGTCATTTTAACAACCCCGCTATCAAGTCGCTGCATTTTCTTCTTGCCCCACTCGCTTTTCTCAATTCAATAGTTTACCATGTTATGGTGTGTTGATTTCATTTCAGTAATTTGAGACGGGAACAAATTAGCCAAGGCCTCCTTTAAGCACGCCTTGTATCCCGCAATCAACCGGATCATGGAGCATATGGTCGAAGCAAAGCCTAAGCATTGAAAAGATTCAATATTTTGTCACTTGGATGTAATTGTTCTTGACTGGGCTTAGTAGAGGATGGAATTCTGCTAGCTTGAGATTATAATGTTTTAAAAAAAAAATGGAGTCTTAATTCTTGGCAATCATAAAAGTATAAGGTGGGCATAACCGTTAGTTTAATATCTTGCATAACCTATGTTCCACAGCATTTCGGGGATGGGAACGGGGACGGGGGGATGGCGGGGGACGCATTTCCTGGACATTTCCTAGGGGGCAATTTTAGGACAAAAGAGGATCTACTATAATATTACAAAAATAATATATATATATATATATATGATTTTTTCAAAATTTGTTAATAATATAATATAGAGATAAAGAGAGAGAGATATGTCAATAAATTAATAATTGATAACAACAATATCAATATGTAAATAAATCGCGAGAATAGTACTATAATAGCATAAGAAATGTGATTAAAGCATTATAAAATTTATCACAGCAGTATCAAACATCAATAAAACGATGGTCTATCAATGTCCAAATGTCTCAAACATGTATCCAAAAGTCTCAAAGTTCAAACTTGAAAATCAAAATATTAAATAGAATAGTCTATGAAATTAAGCCTCATTCGGGCTATGAATATCCAAAGACTCAAAACTATCTGAGTCACTATCATCCTCTGGCAAGAGTGGATCATCCAATGGCAGCCCGACCAATCCTGGTTGCACCTCCTCCTCATCAATTTGATTAACATCCTTGGGATCAGCATCCCATCGTGCTGCTGGAGTCTACCGATACTCAGTAGTCTGTCAATCCTAAAGTCTCAAGGCACTATGAACTACAACTAATTTGGCATTTATGCAAACATTTTAGGTTTGGGAGAGTTAGTGGGCCCCGCACGACCATAGAAAAGAGGATGAAATAATAAAAAAATCAAATTTTTAAACTTTTTTAACCCAAGAGGCTCCCTGTCTGTGGGGGACGGCTAGCCATCCTCGGTACAACAAGGGACGTTTCCAATGTCCCCCATCCATACTAGGGACGGGGAAACGTCCCCAAAGGGCAGGGGACGTTTCCTCCTGTTTCTTGCTAGTTGGGCTATTTCAGGGATGGCTAGGGGACGTCCCCTTTGTGTCCCCCCGTCTTGGGCACGGTAGGGGACAGGGACAGTGGGTTTTGGGACAGGGGACACATCCCCGTGTAACATAGTGCATAACTAATTAGCCGATAGGCTATATCTATTATGGGCACAACCCATTGGAATTCAGTATGTTTCATGCCTGAAGGTTGAATGGAAAATTTTTAGGTATTGAAACTGCCTCACCCCTAAAAACAAATTTGGACTCTCATTTAATACGCCCACTCGGGGAAAATAGAAAAAGAAGGGTAGAAGTAAAGCAGAGAGACTGGCGGTGTGTCAGGATGTCAGTGTAATTGTAGTTGGGATTATGGTACACAAGTAGGCTAATTTACTGGCGTAGCAACTGTACTGTACATGCAAATTGTTGGTGGCAGCAGTGCAAGCCAATTACTAACGGTATTAATGGTGGCAGCCATGTCCTTGTTAACAGTACACCTATCACCTCACATTTAATACTTCTCATTATTTAATCTCCAAATCAAATCAGATGTCTCAATAAAAAGGTGTCTTCTTGCTGATAAGTAATGTTCGATCACCTGTAAGCAATCTGAACTACCTAAGATCAATTAGATCTAATATATGACTTGAGATAAAATCTTATTTTATTTGAAATATTTGATTACATTTTAATAATAAATTCTCAAAGATATTTCCTGATTCAATCAAATGACAACATCAGATAAAATAAGAGATAAACATTACAATTAATGTGTTGAATCTGATCCTCGTTCTTTGTTGCTCTACAATAAAAGATAAAAATTGCAATTAATGTTATGAATCGATCCCAACTGTTATACAGTACCAAAAAAGTATAAATATGATTTGATTATTCCTATGTTACACGGGCACGCGTCCCCTACCCCAAAACCCCCCGTCCCCGTCCCCTGCTATCCCCGAAAATGCAAAATCCATTGGAAACGCCAAGAAACGTTTCCTTCACTTTGGGGACGTTTCCCTGTCCCCAACACGGATTGGGGACGTTTCCCCGTCCCCAATACGAATTGGGGATGGATTGGGGACGATTCCCTATGCCAGGGACAACTAACCGTCCCCTGTAGGCTACAAGTCAAAATATATTAAAAATAATTAAAAAATGATTTTTTAAAGGTTTAGTTCCTTAACGCAGGGCCCACCAACTGTTTAATGTTTTAATTGTTTGGGCTAAAGTCTGAAAAAAACTAAATATTAAATCTTTTAGTTCCACTCTTGCCAGAGGATGATAGTGACTTAGATAGTTCTGAGTCTTTGGATATTCATAGCCTGAATGAGGCTTAATTTCATAGACTATTGTATTTAATATTTTGATTTTCATGTTTGAACTTTGAGACTTCTGGATACATGTTTGAGACATTTGGATATTTCATATTGATAGACCATGGTTTTATTGATGTTTTGATAACGCTTATTAAATTTTATAATGTTTTAATGACATTTCTTTATGCTGTTATAGTGTCACTACTCTCACATTTAATTTACATATTGATATATTGTTAAATAATTATTAATTCTATTGACATATCTATCTCTTCCTCTCTCTAATATATTAATAATAAATTTTGAAAAAATCATATATATGTATATAGTATTTGTAGCAAGTTGCCGCCCCTTCTGTTTTCATCCTTGCACTGCTCCTAGGAAACATCCCGGAAACACGTCCCCTGCCGTCCCCCGTCCCCGTCCCCGACAGGCCATGGAACATAGGATTATTCGTTCAAGTTACTTTCAAATTTACCATTGTTTTCCTTTTGCAGTGATATCTTTTACATCCAATCTGCCATCTTTCCCTTTTGTGCACAGTTTTTGTTTTATCCTGCTGCTAGGTACCAACTAAATTTTGTTAATAGTCTCTGTATTTTGTAACAGAAATAAGCAAATTATTTGTGGTTTGTGCACTAGATTTTGAGATCTGAAAGCATTTTTTATGGAGAAGGTATGATTGTGAGACTCTTTTGATACTGGTCAATTGATTTCTCTGCACATGATGAAAACCATAGAGGATATCTAAAATTTGCTTTAAATATCTATAATTTATTTGTATCACATGTCGTTCGAACTTTATTTGTAGAAAACACACACAAATTCATAGGAGCAATTTGAAGCAATCCATCTTCTTGCATTTAATCATTGTAATGAGATTGAAAACTAATTAATAGATGCTGGAAGAACATAGATCGAAAGCAGGTGCAAATTCTTGCATCCACTGTGTTTTATGTCAAATTTGATCGGTGTTGAACTTGACATGCCCCAGGGTAAGCTAAGATTTTCTAAGGCGACGATTACTCTTTCTGTTTGTCCATTGATGCCAAAATGACTACATAATCAGTCTAACTTGGAATTTGCCTCCAAATTGATCTTGTATTATCACTCTCATTAATATTTCCTCTCAAACAGAGCTGAGAACAATTTGAAAGAGTTCTTTTTAACTTTCTTTTCAGGGAATGTTCATGCTGGTATCAGGATATTTCAGGCTTCCAAAAGATATCCGAAAGCCTATGTGGCGATATCCCATGTCTTACATCAGTTTCCACTACTGGGCATTGCAGGTAAGGAAAAGTTAATGACGTTATGAAGTATAATTTCCTGTTTTAAGTTAATTTTCACTTTGAAAACTATGGAAGCTCTCCATATATATGCGGCTTAATATGGGTGACTTTTATAATTTAACAGGGTCAATACCAGAACGATTTGTTAGGTCTGGAATTTGACAATCAATATCCCTACTATCTCAAAATATCAAGCGAATATGTGGTTTCCGCAATGTTTCAAATAGACATAAAGCTTCAATCAAAGAGACAAACTGAAATGTTGTACCAATGAATCAATGTACAGATTGCAGCAATTCAGCAATTTCAGAGTAAAACTCAAACTCCCGAGATGGTCTTATATGGTGCCTTTTATGTAAGGGACATTAAATTCCCTATCCCTTTCTGAATAAAGTCTTCCATAATTGCAGTGAATCTGTATTAAACTTTTTTGAGTTTGTCGAGCAGTAGAGGTTGCCAGTTTAGGGAGTGTTTTGCATGTATGCAATCTCTATCTCCTCTTCTAAGTGCAGAGGCTGGTACATTTTAAGATTGTTAGACACTGACTGCATTGTAAATACTAAGACAAGCTGGTAATCCAAGGTAGAAGGAATTATATCCATTGGTCTGCAAAATTGTTTAAGCATGTTATTTGATAGGCTTGACCTTGTAATGCTGCTGATTTTATATCAAAGCATGTCTGGATTTAGCCAGTCTTCATCTTCAATTTAAAAAATGGCATTGAACCCTGCTATAGAGATTCACATTTGACCCAAGTCTTAAGAAGTATGTCTCTGACTTTGGCATGCATCTCTCCCTTTGCTTGTGGGATGTGGCTGAAGAAGGAAGGACATCTAGATGTTCATATGATATAAGGTGCTGAAATTCATGGCAAAAATCAGAAGGCGAATTCCATATAGACATGTGTGGTGACCTGCTAGAGTTATGCTTGATCATGTGGAGATATTTATCCCACTGTTAGTTATATTGTTGATAGATTCAGAAAAACATGATTGAGGATCTTCGATATATTTTAGTTTGTCTATTAGCTTGGGGATGAAAAGATGTTGAAAATTTCTTTGAATAGCCCAACATTCTCCTCAATGATTGCTAAAGGAAATAAAGGAATAAGAATCTCTATTTGAAATGATGGTGAGTGACAACCTAGAGTTAGTCCAAATGTGCTGTAAACATTGTTGCAACTTTAGGAGCATTAGGGGTTTTACCACATGGTTAATGTCTGCAACTTTAAAGAATCTATTAAATTATCACAAAGATGCAGTTGTCTGCATTGAATGTTCAATGAAGAAATCCACAAAGATGGTTTTTCATCACTGCCAACGCAGTGACAAAGATTGGCATAACACAAACTTCAATTGAATGGGTTTGATTGTTTATGTAAGATACTAAGAAGCACCTACAAGCCTATTTGTTAACATTCTTGCTCATTGTTGCTGAATAAAATCATCTTTTGAGATACTGGAGTCTTTGAAACTCCAATGTACTCTTGGGAAAAGGAGGAACGAATCTCTTTGACTCCTCCCACCACCTAACCCTGCAGGCCTCCATGAACTTGCCATCAAAAAATGTAGATACATATGATTGAGATGTCCCATGTAATCCGAATGGTTGTGAATTGTCAACCATTTGTTGCTTCATCTAATATAAGATGCATTGCCTTAATGTAATGTCCCCAAATTTGGGAAATCCCTAAAACTGCCCTTACTTATCAATTTCAAGTGATCACCTTGGTTTTGGAAATGTTTATAGTGTGAGTGGGCCCCTGCAAAACAGAGTTAGAGAATATTTACAAGATAATATTAATTGGGATATTTGAGGAAAACAAAGAGAATAAGGTTAGTGATACAACTCCCTGTTAAAACCTCAAATATGTTAGTAAACATTTATAAATAAAGACAATATCATATTATAAATATATTGGATTTCTTTAGGTCTTCTAATTCATTCTTCCTAGAACAAAATGGTCTGATAGGGTGCCCAAGAAACCCTCTACCCTAGGCCCAAGAGCAGTACACCCCTCTTGGCCCCATGTGGCCCCTTGCCATCCATATGAGGTGGTGTGCCTAGCGAGGCGTCTTATCACTGTTCCCCTTATTAGAACCACTATTGCTTAATCAATCATCATGTTGGGAGGTTGAGGGTGCAACTACAACAGGGTGTCCTGAAAATCACTCCTTCTAAGCCCAAGAGCAATACACCCCTCTTGGTCCACATGTGGCCAACCTCAGCCATCCACCATGGGGTGATGTACATAGAGGATGACCAATGTTGTTTCCCCTCCTCATAGGCCCTTAACTCCCTCATCATGGCTAGTTGTTTACAATCAGATAATATGAATATCATTCCATATTATAGATACACATATTCTATTCTTATATATTAAATCAATGACACAGATCCATCATTCATATTTAACAAATATTGATAACTCAGATTTATATAGATGTACAAATCAATGACACAGATTAACAAATATTGATAACTCAGATTTATACAGATGTACGGACTATCATTATCATGACCAATAAATATTGGATCTTTTGCAAACATACTGTGTATACCATAATTAAATACATAACTTGCTCATCTTCAATTTATATTGTATTCACAAAATATCATATGAAAGCATACCTCTGTTCAGCTAACACTGGAATCTCAACAGAACTGTGATTGTCTTCAACAATGTTGGGGTTTAGAAATATAATTAATCCTTGCTGTGGTGGGCATGTCTCTTCATAGAAGTGTCGCTTTGTTTGCCTGAATCGATGCATACATAGGTTGGCTTCCTTTGGACCTGTAGGGTATTTATACTTATAAATTGCATATATCATCATTTTTTGAATCTTATCATGTCTAAAAGAATAATGGTTAAATTGGTAATTATAATATA
>VDFB02041544.1:0-18567 GCA_007258455.2 Sequoia sempervirens
ATCACCCAACCTGGAACTAGTATCAAGAGTACGATCAGCATCCAACTCGAAGAGTGGGTTATCATAGATCGAACCACCAACAAATTCAAACAATGGATTATTCACAAATTGCACCATCACTCCATCCTGATCGGAATCATCCATCTCTGAATCGCTGGAATAATAAACTGAGTTGTACTCCTGACTAGGCTCAACCAGCTGCCGACCATAGTCAACTGTATCAAATGAAAAGATTGATTTGCTTCCAGAAGAAGGAAATAAATCATCACAAGTACCAATCTCCCAACTGGATGAGACTCTGAATATCTGTTGTGAAGATGGACAAGTATCGAGGGTTGTCACACAACTCTCGAGTGAATCAACAACCATGTCACAGGAACTATCAACGATCTGCCCTGCATCACCTATCGCGGAACTAATCTCAAAAGAACCTGGTGCAACGCAAGGCTCACTGCAACTCTCATCGAGTGCACTCATACTACCTGTATCAACTGCTCCTGTGACCGTGAGGGATGTAACCTCATCCTCAACATCTCCCTCACTGCTATGAACCATGGGTGTATACTCCTCACCAACCGCTGCCAAGCAAGACTGAACTACATCCGAAGGTGGTGAAGATTGTGCCAAACTCAACGCCACGGTAAGCCTCTCAATCTGTAACTGTGACTCTCGAAGAGCCAACTGGGTGCTCTGCAATGAAACCATAGTCCCCTCGAGCTCATGAGTGAGCTCATCGATCCGCTCCTCCTTTCCCTTCCATGCATCATAACAAATGCAATCCCACTCGAGAAGGAAATCTCTGTCCGCAAGTAATCTTAGGTAATTTTGTTTCATTGTTCCAATCGCCTCTCGGAGTGCATGTACCACTGCAAGGGAAAAACCACTATCACTGTGCTGCTCCTCTGTCGAAGGAGGACTCCAACCATAGGTAGTCAACATCTGACGAGCAACGTCAAAATGCTCAAGGGCGGTGGTAATCATAGTGTCATCCACATGTAGTTGCCCAACCAAATGATGAGGATTCTGAAACTTACGACCCCCATACAAGATATCCTGTTCACCATATGCACTATGATACGACGCTGATCCGTCATCACTCACCTCATGATAAGCAGCATCATGTGTGCTTTCATCAACGCACACCTCAACACTTAAGGTACTGCTGCTCGGTACCTCAAAGGATGGCTCAACTGGTATGGTAGAAGTTGCTGAATGCGGCGATTATCTTCTGCCTTCTACTTCCCAAGTAGCGCATGCTCATCCAGCGCATGATCACGATTCCATATCAACATATGAATCCTCTAGCTGGTTTTGAGAGTCTGATTCGAAAAATCAGATTCGTCATAACATAAATCCTCAATACCAACTGCATCTGTAGTACCCAACTCTGGAGTCTCTTCACGTGACGACTCAATAGGGTTAGTTTGCACCTCTGAAACAGCTGTTATATCATGCTCACGCAAAGTTTCACCATCGCTGTTATAAAAATCAGAAGTAACCTTCAGGGCAGAAATTTCTTGAGTCACCTCCTGCAAAGACGATGTAGGTAAGCCATTACCCGAAGCTGTGCTAGTGTGCTTATGGATCAAATAAGCACTTCGATCAAATTCATCACACGAATTTCTGCCTACTTCATAAGAGACTGAAGATATCAAATCACTCTCATGAAGAATTGTATAATCATCAGATGTAGATTCTCTATCCTTCCCAGATGTAAACAACTCACGAGCTGTAGTGAGATATCTCTGTTTTTCAAACTCCGTCTTATGCCCAAGACTCGGGTGCACATCCACGTAACTCATGAAAGGAAGTTTTTCTTTAATCTTCTGAGGTAAGATGCTATACTCCTGGAACATGCTAATCACTACTCCTTCTGTGCTCTGCGGTGTCCTGTCAATGGTAATCCTCCCACTAATCTCAGGTGATTCTAACTGCCACTCGTTGTTTGCTGCCCTAAGTGTGCCGGCGAACAAACCCTCATACCGTTCACCTGGTAGATCCTCAACGGCCCCTGTCTCGTGAAGGTGGGCCTCGTAGGCCTATCCGCTGTCCGTGACACTGACCTAGGAGCTCTCCGCGAACCTGTAACACTTATGTCATCGTCACGAGGTGGTGACAATCTCCTCGGAGTATCCAGTCTCTGAAGTGCAACTGCCACCTGTTGTAATACACCATTTGACCGTCGTTGACCTGCACTAAGTTCTCTGAGTGCATGCAAGACCTCTACATGGTCCTGACCTCTGTCACTGTGAGCAATCTTTGTTCTAAGATTAACTGTTCTATCAGTCCTGTAACTTCTGTCAGTTCTGTCAGCCATGTTTCCCGGCTGCCAGATCGAACCCTGTTGCCTGTTAACCAAAGCTCGACTGAATGAATAATACCTGGTAAAACCTAACTGTTCCGGCTGTAGAAGACAGCTAAACCCTCAGGATGGCAGGATTTAGCTCTGATACCACTGTAGAAACCCTAGTTTCCCCCTGACACTGAATCTGACTGATTTTTGAGTTTTTCTGACGTTTTGATTTTTTTGAATGTTTTCAAGGGTTTTGAACAATAAATGAAATATGGCGATTTTTGCAATAATTGAAATAAATGCTTTAAAAATAATCTATCTTCGTAAATGGCAAACCCTAACACGAATATTGAAGCCAGACCATTTATTATTCTTTTGCAATGACTACAATGAAGTTCTGGTGACATGCAAAGGAAAAGGCAATGAATATTTGAAAACCTGATTTATACTACAGCAAGATGAAATTTGTCTTTGAACTGGTACGGCAGCAATAGTCACTCCTTTCTCCCTCCGTTCAAAGACCCAACCAATGCCAGATAAATAGGTGTACATATGAATGAAGACTGGAAGCCAAAGAAACTAAGCGCTTTCCTCAAGATACAGGTACGGCCCTTGCTGCTGGTACGGATTTTACTGCTAGGTGAGTACGGCTGGTGACAACAGCAATGGATTCTAAATAAATGTACGGCCTGAGTTGAATCTCCAGCAATCTTTGTAAAGGCGCTTGTGCTTGAGTAGAGTGAGTCTCTGCTGGCGACTGCCACTCTCTAACCCCTGAAGGTGAAGGTACGGCCTGTCAAGAAGGTACAGCCTGGTAATAACAGCAGCAATAATAACTTGTACGGCTTCTCTTCCTGATCTCCAGAATAACCAAAGATATGCACCTGGATAAACATATATCTTCTGGATCAAACCTCAGGCAAAAAACTCTTTTGAAAACCACGCCTCAAGATGGATAGTTCGGCCCTGGTATAGAAGTATGGCCTACAGCAATCAGCAATAAATGACTTTGTACGGCCTTTCTCAGAACTCTCCAGATTCTCAAGAAAATGCGCCTTTATGAATAGAAGGTATTCTGAATGAGTAAATATGCTGAAGCTCTGCAAAACAATAATCTCTGATGTTTGTATCGACTGTGATGCTCTGTAATTCCTCCTGCATGAAGAAATTTCTCAACTGGCAATAAATCAGATGTTATTTCACATCCTCTGAACTGCTTCGAAGGAGATGGCTCGTTCTCCGACGATTTCGAGACGAAACCCTAAGGTCTCTGTGCTCTGGCAAAGACTTGCAATTTTTCAATTCATTAAATGTCATAATGGCTCAACTTTCAAGGCAAATGCACTCTTATGCTAAAAAGTGTGATTTCCTTAAAGATAGGGAAATATTAAATATTTGACATTTTAATTCTTTTAATTTTCAATAGTTCTCCGTCAAATATTTTATTATAATTTAATAGTCAAATTGGCCCCTTTTAAAGTTGGGCGCACCCCTCAAGGCAATCACTTAAGTTATAATTTTTAAATTATAACTTTATATTATAAACCATTAAATAATTAATATTCAATCAATACAATTAAATATTAATATTTTCCTCGTTACTCATCTGATTACCGATCCGTCTGATGCTGACGAACTCTAAAGTGATTCCGGATGCCGCCAAAGCCATACTGCTAAAAATAGCAGTGGTCCCACACGGCCTGCCAGGAACTGCTAAAAATAGCAATTCTGCAAAATGTCTCTGAATGAGCCCGAACGAAAGCCAATTGATCAAAACTGCCAATCGTGGCCAGGCCAAGCTCGAAGCGACCCTCTAACCACTTTCGGTCGGCCCTCGAGGGTCTCATGATAGGCCAATCTCTACGATCGCGATGCTGCGCCAAAGCGGGGACATGACAAAATGTCTAAAGGTTTTGTTTTAGCCTAACTTGGTAGGTTTTTTGAATAAGAGAACGCTTTACTTGAGGGGTGCTATTCCAACCTATGCATGAGAGTGGTTATACCTTATAATCTATGTTACCGGTTTAGGTTTGGGTTTGATGGTGTTCCGTTTGTGGGTTCAGGAGTTTTTTTTGTTTGGGGTTGGGTTCGTCCATACAAAAACATATAAAACCAAAAATATATACATATTTACAACAATAATTAAGTTGAAAATACCACACATAGCATCATATATTGTATAATAACTATGTTACCAATTCGTCGTTCCTAGTCTCTGGATACGATACGATTTGTACCGGATTCAAAATTCGGATTTGGTATGATTCAAATTTAGACAAGGTACGAAAATTGGACTATGGATTCACTGCGAATTCAAAACGTCACTGTGGATTCGTCCAGGATTCGCCTAGTCGAATTTGAAGCGAATTTGACTCGAATCTAGACGTCAAAATGCACAGGCCGCGAAAAAAGTTCCTTTTTTTGCATTTTTAATTATTTTTTTGACTAAAAGTTGACTTTTAAATAATAAAATATTCATTCCAACCCTAATCTTTTCCTCACAAGGACCTGAAAGCTTGACATTTTTCCCCATCTGTGCAAAAATTGGCAACATGTTATATTTTTTCATCATGCAGCGAGCTGTTTATATTGGTCTGAAAATGACAGATCCCTCAACCTCAATCTAGAAAGAACGAACATATTAAATCCTTAACATGGAGGTTCCTTTCAAGCAAATTTTCATACTATTGTCCATCCATTACTGCCGATATACATCAATGAGAATCAAAAGTTTATTCCAGAATGTTGAAAGCAACACAGGAGTATATAAATAATATTCTACAGAACATAAAAGGAGTTTGTATGGAGGGTGAAACCCTAAGTGAGACTAGGCAGCAAATCACCAACATTAAATATATATGGATACAGTTTCTGCATGGGACAATATGGATAAACAAGAGCTGCTTCTCAAGTGAAGATAGGTTAATATGATATAGCATCTAATGATGGTATGCAAGATTTTTGGAATAAACTGTGTGTGATTTTTGTATCATCAACGTTTCGGATCATACTCCATGATCAGCATCTAATGATGCTGATGATGCTCTTTTTGATGACCCATATGATTCAGATTGATCAATGATCAATAATGAATGGTTGTAAACACTTGACATTTTTATGTTTGAACTTTAATATCATGACATTCGAGTATCACTAATATTTTAATATTTGACTATGAAAGTGGTGATGTATTTTTTCTATGTTATTTAACTATTAATATGGTGGTGTATTCTGAACTTAATTACTACTGCAAATATGTATATATTTCTAATTTTTATATGTTTTTTGTATTAATGTACCGAAACCGTACCCAACCCCAAATTTTTTTTTTGACCGAATCCCGTACCGGATTCGCGTACCCGTACCCGAATCAAAAAACGAATTGGTAACTTATATAATAAACACAACCACCATAAAAAAAAAAAAATTAGAATGTCAATTAGTCAAACTTGAATGTCATGATATATATTATATATTAAAATTAACTACATTGCTGCATTTCTCCTTGTAGGTAAACATCAAGGAAGATTGTCCAATTGAATGATGATATTATGGATGCATGTAGGCAATCTTGGAAACTTGGACTTGGAGAAGTACATGGCAAATCGAATGAATTCAATGGGAGCTTGAGGGCAATGCCCTCAATGGGGTCGAGGGGCGGCACCCCTTGTAGGGATCTAGGGGTAGCGCCCCTAGTGGGGTTGAGGAGCAATGCCCTTCGTGGGGGTCTGGGGGTAACACCCCCAATGGGGTCAAGGGGCAACGCCCCTCGTGAGGGTCTGGGGGCAACATCAAACCTTCATGGCGTACATATTTTGCATTCACGATAAAATCCAAATTTAAACCTTCATGCTGGACATCATTTTAGGGCTAGGGGGGCGAATCGGGCTTTTAAAAGTAAAAAAAACTCAAAAAAATTAAAAAATATCAAAAAAAATGTTGAAGAACACCCAAATTCTCCTGGGGTCTGCCCGGGTTTCGGCAGGGCCGGACTCACATTTTGTGGGTTGGACCTTGTTTGAACCCATAGGGAATTGGACTTGGACCCCAGACCTAGGCCGGACTTCGGAACTAGGCCAGCCTGGATTGGGACCCTGGCCTTACCCCCAACAGATCGGTAACATAGCTTATAATCATAAAGGGATAAAATATAGGCATAATTAGCCACTTGTAAGTGTAATGTATAAATCAAACTACCTTAATTGTGAAAGTAGATTAAATTATACTACATATGCATTGATTAAACCAATGACAACTTGTAGAAAATACAACATAAACTATAAATTAATTTAATTTTTGTGAGAAGGGAAAATTGTTTTGATATGAATTTAGATTACATAAAAGTCATTTGATAATGATACAAGAAGACATGAACAATTTGGAATATGATATAGAAGAAAATGTGGGAATAGAGACAACAAGATGCCATGACTATCTTGGGACATCCTTGTGGTCACGTTAGAGTTTGTCTTGGGTGGTTTTGTCCTTTATGCAAAAAATCGTAGATTTTCTTTCATGGTCCTGCAAAATAATCATAACATGAGAGACCGGATATTGGAATATACAACAATTGAATAAATTGAAGTTGCTGAAGCAATGAAAGAGAGGTTAGGCATGCACAATTGAAGAATAATTTGTTGAATTCAGAGAAGTCAATTAGCAAGCTACCTGCATTTGGGATAGGGGGAAGGGGGGCAATTGCATTGAAGTTTGTTATAGTAATCAAACCCCTATTTTGATCTCTTGACCTCTACGAGCACGCAAATATAAAATGGGTTTTGTTTAGAATTAAAAGAACAATAATGTAAATGTATGCAAATAACAATAACTCATGTATGCAAATATATTATTATGTTACTATGTATGGAAGGAAATTGGGAAGCATAATATTTGGTGCATAGTTGGAAAACTCTTCGAGTAATCGGCGAGTTTTAAAAAACTCCCGAGTTTTTTTTGGCGGCAAGTTTTTCCTGTATTTACTCTCCAAAATTGCTTGCCGAATAAAGGAGAAAAACTTGTCGAGTTTTTGGCAAAAACTCAATGAGTGCAAAAAAAATTCAACCATCCCAAAAAAAGGTCTCTCGTTGCCGCTAAAAAGGCATTTTCATTTCATTTGATTTTATAAGTACTCTCCAAGTCCAAGTTTCCAAGTTTGGCTACAAGTCTTCATCTATAATATCATCTAGTTCTACCTCCCCCTAGTTTTCACTAGACATGGGAAAAGGAAGATGTAAATTTGTAAAATATATTAATGTAGTATTTACTTTTAGTTTTACAAAAACAATTTGCTATTTTCATTTTGTTTCAGACTATCAGTATCAGCACATTCCAAATGAGGATACCATTTTGTACCCAATTTTCTTTCAAATCAATCAAATACAACTAGACTTAACTTGTTTCTTTTATATACTCATTGGATGCATCTTATCATTGACTTTTGCCCAAAAAAAAGCGTTTTTAATGAAATTTAAGCAATTTTTTAAGTTGTCGAGTTTTTTGCCAAGTTCTTGCCAAGCTTTTGCTGAGTTTTTGTCGAGTCGTGTTTTTTGGGCTTGGCAAGTTTTTCAACTATGATTTGGTGAATACCAAAGAGAAGATTTGAAATCACAATTTATTATGAACAAAGGGTTTGTATTGATTTTCCAAGAAGAGGGAAAATGCAAGAATTCCATAAGAATGCTTAAATACTCAAAGCACAATGAAATTTAGATTTTGACAATGTAGAAGAGATATGCCAAAATCATGTACAAATACTAGAAATAAAGGGAAAGCTTACAATAAACAAAGGCAATGCTGCCTAGTTTAAGAAGCTCATGAAGGAAAGTCTCCAAAAACGGGTGGAGAGGAGTTGCCCTAGTCCAAGAACAGTAGTTTTCCCAAACTTTTCCCAATTTAAAACTTCAATCAATCAACAACAACAACCATGCAAGATCTAATAATTAAGAACACAACAAGAACACCAAATTTACGTGGAAACTCATGCGGGAGAAAACCACGGCAAAAAAATGCAATATATATATATAGAGCTTCTTACAATCTTTGTAGGCACCAACCTAGAAGAGACACCTACCCCCTCTTATATAATTTGTGAGCACCAACCCACTAGAGACACCAATCCCCACAATTCATAGGCACCAACCTACTATACAAGTGGATCACTATCTTCTTGTGAATGTCCTCTTCAATGGATGATGATAAATTCAATCTCCTATTTGGTATGACTCTTCCTCCTGATTTTATCTTCCTTATACATACATATATATATATATATATATATATATATATATATATATATATATATATATATTTCACTTCTACTTTCTCTTCATCTCTGCCTTTACTCTTTTCCGTAATTTGCATATATTCTTCATAAAGATCTGCACATATTTTTCATAAAGATCTGCACATATTCCTCATATATATCTGCATATATTTCTCATATATATCTGCATTAACTCCTCTTCTAATATACAGATCTGTAGGTGTTAGATATATCCTTCTATTCTTCACTCAACTTCTACACACTTAAATTCCTTTCACAAACCTCTTTTATAGATTCCCCAAGGTAAGTGACCTAATGAAGAGACATGTCTACTAATTTAGAGTTGTTACTTTTCATTCATGACTAATTCAGATGAAATTGCTACTTTATTAAATCACATACCTTCCTATTATAATCGCTGCTCTTTATGGGAGATGGGAATTGCTACCTTGTCAATATATTTTGCTGCCTTTGAACACCCCTTTTTATATGTAATTAACCACTGTATGGTCAACCAACATATATGGTCAGCTATAATAAATTAAATTAATTACTTTTTCAAAGTGGTGCTAGAATTAATGAAGATCGGCCTCCTAAAAATATATATTTTATTTTTAACATGAATAACTTATAAGGGGGCCGGCCTGCAAAATATAAACATGCTTTTAATCAACATAAATAATGCTATCTGTTCTTGCATAAAAGTCTGTCCTTTGACATCAATGACAATTAATTTAATAATGGTGATTCTCACAAAGCTTGCAAGCTTAAGGATTCTTGCAATAGAAGATGGTGCTGTAGTAATAGTGTTGTAGAGTTCACGATTGCATAAGGATGTAGAAGATGAAAACAAAAAGCCAGTTAAGTGATAAAGACTCAAAGGCAAATTGAAATCCCCAAATCATGAAATTGTTGTATTTTGAAAAAGAATCAAGGAAAGGTTGTTGGGAACCTAGTAGGACATTGGTAGACGGTGGTTACATCCAAGAAGAATTTGAAATGCCATTGTTTTTGTAATGCTACTTTTCTTCGAGTATAAAATTGGATAATTTTAATATATATTTGGCAGTGGATATATTAGTATTATTAATTAAGTTTAAAGATTATAAATTATTTCTATAAATTAGATACTGAAACATAGGGAAATGGGATCCTTCTCTAAAGTAGGATGGGTAATGAATGTGATGAGGGGAATTTGTCAAAGCAAAAGGGGGTGTCCACATAATCACAAATCCACCTTTCCCATGTTCATTAGGAAGAAGGATAGTGCCACAAATGATCAGAATTGACTTACAACCCTTAAGGTGAGTCAACCCTAGGTTTTGGACACTATGTTGCTTTGACTTCCTTATGACAAAAATGACTGAAAAACAGTTTTGGGAGAAATATAAAAGCGTTTTAACAATCAAACATATGAGATCTAACACTTGGAATATGAACTATTATGATAACACTAACAAAAACAACAATTAACCAGCAGATTTGAGAAGGTTAGGATGGTGTTTACTTGGCTCCAAAAGTGGGTTTTAGGCTCTGTTGAAGGACATATTCGCCTAGCGGTGAATGGGTCTTTGTATAGGGGTTTGAAAATTCTTTTTGTAGTCCTTGGATCCTGGATCTAAGCTTTTGATTCCACTAGGTTTGACTGTAGGAAAGCCGGAAATGAATTTTTTAGGTGAGTTTCCGTGTCTTGACAACTTTGATGACAACTTTGACAACTTTGCAAAATTGCAATTTTGATCAACTTTCAATCCTTCTTCACCTACAAATTTGCACACACAAAGAGAGGAGAAAAATGTTGTTTTTGGTGGATAAGGGTTTGCCTTGGTCAAACCCTAGTTTGGTAATTAAACCTTGATAATGAAATAATGACAAAATGAAGGAATTGATGAATGAACAAAGCTTGTTACACCTCACCAAACCTTTTAATGGCTGCCCTTAGAGGACTAAAATCTAACACATCTCTCTAAGAATTGGATCTTGCATGAAATGGCTTGATTGCTGATGCTTGAATGCTTGCTTGAAACTTGAAACCTACATCACAATGTTAGCTCCAAAAATTTGTATGAACACACATAAATCTTCACATCATGATAGGATCTTGAATGCTGCAATAAATGATTGATAAATCTGCTCTTCAATGCTCTTGACAATAATCTTTGCTCTTGTGAAGTTCACCTCTAGCTTGTTAGATTTGAATTGATAAAAAAGACATTGTATTTATAGGTGTTTCCTTAATTACCCGACAATTAAATACCACAAGCCGACCTTTGCAATTTGAATTTAGATCATTAAAATGCTGCGAAAAACATATTAAAAAAGGGATCTAAGACTTAAGGGGGTCCCATTTTCCCTTGGGCGAATGGGTCTTGGATGCTAAACCTAGGACACACATTTTCCAATATTTGTAATTAAGTGTAGGCATTGATTAAATGTGCGTTTCCCTTTTGGAAAACAAAATAAATTAGGCTTGTGAATGCATAATTGGGCCAATTAAAGGCTTAATTAAGTCCAATTAATAAAGGGGATGCAAATATAGTGTGAAAATGTAAAGTAGTAAATTTTTCAACACTACAGATACAAATGCACAAAAATGTGAATTAATCATTGTTATCTAG
The DNA here is from genome assembly GCA_007258455.2 of Sequoia sempervirens. NCBI lineage: Eukaryota > Viridiplantae > Streptophyta > Pinopsida > Cupressales > Cupressaceae > Sequoia > Sequoia sempervirens. The sequence goes on from VDFB02041544.1 coordinate 11,174, forward strand.
TTTAAGACTTAAACACATTAAAAACAACATCAATAATACATAAATTGACATTCAACAATATAAATATGATAAAAAGAGAAGAAATAACATCATTAAAGAATTCAATTGAATCAAATTTATAATTAAATATATCTTGGAATTGAGTTTAGTACATATCTGAATCATGGGTCTTGAAAATGCCATTCTCACCCTAGGAAGATATCAATGGTATTGGCTCTCACTATAGAATAATCTAGGAGGGAAAAGTTCCTTTTAGAAGGCAATGCACTATTGTGCTCTACACAAGTGTTGGTTCAATAGAACAATGCTTGACACAAGTGCACACCATGCTCCCGAGTAATTACTCAACATGTATACAACATGCTCCAAAGAAATTGCTCAACATACTTCATAATAACTACTTAACATGCACAACAGCCCTGACTAGGACAACCCTGAGTGTACACTTTACCCCGAGTTGGACACACATTGTGTGCCCCCTTCTCCAATGCTCATAGCCCCACCAAACCACTTTCTTCTTCCTTGGGTGATCTCCATGCCTTTCCAAGTCTTACACATGAATGATTTATATAAACTTTTAAGGTGTGGTTTCCAAACCATCACACCCTTTCCCAAAAGTTTCCTTTTAATAATTATTCCTCCCCCTTTTAAAAGAGTTTTTATACATATTCTTTATTAATCTCTTGTTTAACCAAAGGATCATAATATCCTTTATTTTTCTATCTCCCCTATAATTCTAAAGGGTTATTTCATAACTTTCTCTTCTCTTGGGGAAAAAGTCGCATAACATTTCTCCCACTATAAATTAACTACTATCCTCAGTAGCACAAGATGCATTTGCATCACAACTAAAAATAAACACATAATCAATAATTGAAGATACTAACATTAAATATTTGTATTCTTCATAATATATCTATTTTATTTTTTTAATTTATCTACATTATTTGCTTCTTCTAATTCAAAGATCACCCTTTGTAATTTTATTTTAAATTCACAAGTAATTTAAATAAAATCACTTTTCCAATAAAAATTATGATGATAACTATATAGATGTCTTATCAAAAATATCATGAATTTATAATTGAAGAGATCATTATAATTGTGTTTAACCTCCTATCCTTCAACTTTACCATTTTTCTCACTCATGTAACTCCTTCAAATTTATTTAAGTATTACAATGTGATCACACAATACTTACTATGCATATCCTATACTATGATTTCACTCATAATTTATAAAATTATAATCTATATACTCAACATACATTCCGAGATGATATTCATGCATTCCGGACTACATGAATGTCCTCTTTTCATATATCAAATACAATTGAATAGAAACAAATACACAATCATCTTTGACTAGAGATCATACCATTTCATCTAGTTGTTGAAACAAAGGTTTGAGGCAAGTATGAATCCGACAAGGATGTAATGTAAATTGGTTTATTGCTAGTGAATTAGTTTATTAGTATTGATAGGGTGTTTATAATACCTAACTTGGTCACAATTAACATCCAGTTACATGAGTAATCAACAATGATATGGAATTTTAAGAATCTTAGTCATATATAATAAATCATATGTACAAGGTTATTGGGTTGATCAAGTTCAATAAGAAAGTACATTCAATATAGATCTCATTTAGCGTCTTAACAAAAGTTCTATGAACAATAAACTATGACCACCCATAGAGCACTTCATAAAAATAATTGTTCTAATCTTTATTTTTAAGTAACTAAGATATTTGAATTTGAATTTTAATTCAATAATGATGATCCTAAATCTAAAAACATTCAACTCATTTAAATATCTTATTTTCTAAAGTTAAAGATGTGAAAATGATCTTGGGACTTGTGGTTTATGGGCCCATGATGTAACTTAAAATTGACTTATGTAACACATTTGGGTGCACCTTGTTTTGTAATTTGTATCAAATTTATCTTGATACATGTATGCCTAATATTGTTGTCCTTGGTCTTTAATAAATATATCAAATTTAGACAATGATAGTAATCCATGCATCTACTTTATTGTGTAAATTACATGAAGCTATAATTTAAAAAGAACTTGGAATACAAACACATGCAAATCAACATCCTTCATTGGTCATGGTTGATATCCTTCTTGTTAAGAGTGGGATTGGTAACTAAATGGTGAAACTTTTCTTTACTCGCTGAATCAGTTCAAAAGGAAAGTATGCAAAAAATGGAAGCCACAAAAGAAAATAAAAATCTACATTTAGAGGCAAGTGTCAATTAGAAAATCCACCCAAGAAACTTATTTCTTCTCAATGTTCTCCTTGAATCAAGTACATCCATTAAATTGATCTAGTAATTAATGTTTTTTCATAGAGATTTGAGCTACATAGACTTCCTACAACCTATGTTCTTACCATTTCATTATCTGTGTTGAAGGTGGAAGGAAATAAATAATATTTAACAAGGCAATTTTAGTTGAAGCAATGAGAGTAGCAAGACATGTCCAAATTAAGTAATTTGTTTTGTCTAAGATTTTCTAGTTAGAATAAAATAAAGGGTTCTCAAACATAAGAAATTTTTGGCCAAGATGCTTGTTGGCGTTTAAATTAACACCTCTGGAGTGCTTATTGTAAACGGTCAACTATTGCAAGTATTATAGTACTGCTCCTTTGGATTATAGAGAGGAAGATCTCTCTTTGTTGATGTAATGTGTAAGAAAGGGTAGAGTAGACTAAGGTTCCTATCTTTTTGTATTCAGCGGTGGGACACAAGGGTGCACAAACACAATGCGCTGTAGCTAAGCTTTTCTCTAGTTTCTACAGATCTTAACTACAACTAAACTAGCTTTTAATCTATCCTATCTCCTCAAAATAAATAGAGCATGAGGGCATAGGAGCGTGAATGGATTGGTTGGATCACTTGAATCCACCATCTCCTTAGAATATGGCCGAGGATTTGAACTCTTTGATATACGCTAGGATAAGGTTTTATACAAGCAAACACTCTTCACGGTAAGTTGGATTTGAGACTTGCCAAGGAGGAGGAACCCCTATCTGAGGTATAGGCTAGGAAACAACTTACTAGAAACAACAAATCACGATGACTTGGCCGACAAACTTGCTAAGGAGGAGGAACCCCTATCCGAAGTATAGGTTGAAAGTCAATCCATTAAACAACATCACACGATAACTTTTGATAACAAATATCCAAGGAGGGAAATGAAACAATGAGCTATTTAACACAAAACGTTGAAAGGACTCAAATCTTTGGATCAAAATGCAAGCGCCTTCTGATTTTCTTCTTTAAATCTCTTCAACGAGTTACAAAGATTGGGACATGCAATGGCACAAAATCATGCACAATTGCTCACCAAACCAATTAAATCTCATTCAAGAGTGAACAAATAATCACTTTCAAACTTGTGGCAACAATGGCACAACAATTTTGCATAGTAAGTAAAGGTTTCCAAATAATGAGCCCAAGGCTCTTATTTATAGAACTCAAAGGAGTAGGCAACCCTAAAGTCTCCTTGAGTTAACATTGAGTTCTTGCCAATCAATTAGCAAGATTTATTCCTATGTCTAAAAGTAGGTGAGCAATCAGTTAACTGGAAATCTACTTTAGTTAATTGAAACAAAACAAAGAGTCAACTAGAAACTACTTCAGTTGACTGAAACTAAACTAAAGGTGAACTTTAATACAAAGTATGCCTCCAAAATAGACATCCACGTTTAGTGGAGATCTGAGATCCACAAATTATGGAAGTCAAAATAGACATCCTCAATTAGTGGGATTTGACATGCATGATCTGTGGGACGTGGAGTTAACTTGGAAAGGGGCATCAAGTTAACTTCAGTCACATTTAATGCCTTTTGGAGGGTAGGACAGCCTTTGTGGGTGCTTTACACCTCACCATCTCCAGTCAACAATTCTTCTAACCAGGCGTTGACTTCTTCTGTTTCTTGCAAACTGCTTTTGATATTCAATCTTCTTTGCAGTTGCATCATCCAGCCTTATTGGCATGGAATGTAGAAGGTAGTGTGGTAGTAATTGGTGGCCGCTCTGTGTTTGGAATGACTACCTTCCACATTTTTCTATCCATTGAACGGTGATGTCATTTACGCCTTCCAAGGTATCTGTCTTGACTACGGGCTTCACTTGATGCATGTCCGTGTCGAGTGTTTTCAGAAAATTGTGAAGTAAGACCATTTTGGTCTTGATTTCAACTTGAGAGTACTGTATTCTGAAAAACTCGACTGTTGACTGTAAACACGGATATGTTCAGACAACTTTTTTTGCAACTGCTAAAAATAGCCTACCGAGGGGTAATTTTTATGAAAAAATTTGAGATGTGGGATTTACTTAGAATAATTTTCTAAATGGACCCAGAACGTCAGAAATCCCAAAAAATCACTTTTCCTCGTACATGCAAGAGCCCTTCGGGGCAGAGGTTTCAGAGGCAGCAGAGGCTTATTTTTTCCGAAAAAATCTGACACATGGGTATTGTTCGTGCTTCAAAGCTGAACAAACCCAGATTGTCTGATTTTTGAAATTGTGACCTTTTCTGGAAACCCTAAAAATAGCGGCAGCAGGGCAACTTTTTTTTGGTAAAATCTGGCACGTGGGTTTTGTTGAATATGCTATGCTAATCATACCCAGTTGGTCAGATATGTGATTATTTGTTGTTTTCTTGGACTTGCAAGAAGTTTAAGACATAAGAGAGGAAGAAGACAAGTGGAAGATTGTAAGTTATTTTCTGTCTTCTTGTAAAAATGTGCCTTTGGATGTAACCCCTGAGAAATCATCCTTCTGTGCTGCTGATCTTCAAAAATAATGAACGGTCAATACCCTTTGTCAGATCTTGAAAAGACATCTTGGAGAGCAAATGGCTGTTCTTGAGCTCTAACCTACAAAGACAAACAATGAATAATGATGCCCAAGCTTGATACATAGTGATTGATGCCTGAATGCATCAACTATGGGCACCAACTCATGATTGAAGATTGATTTGGCCTGATCTGGAGTTCTAAAAGCTGATTTCCACTGATTGTGGGTCGTTTTGGCCAAGTTTGCCTCCAAAATCTCTAACTCAAGTCAACAAACTTCTCTTTCACTTTTTAGGCGTCCTTGAGTTTGAACATTTTTTATCATTTTTCCATGTTGAATGACCTCTGTTTGATCTTTGCTCCAGATTGATTAGTTGATCTTGAGCAGTTGTTGATAGATTCACTGTTGAGTTGGATCTGTGCTGAAGAGATGTGCCTGGGAGATGCTAAGCTGAAAAACTGAGTTTGGGGCTCTAGAAGATTGGGCGCCTTTCTTCAGCAAGGGCACTTTTACACTTGCCTTAGTCAATTTTCGATGTCTGTTCTTCAACTTCTCAATTTAGACCTTCCGTGCTCTGATTTGATATTCTTGTTGACTGACGAGTCGAGCAATCTCACTTGACGATTCATCAGGTGGCCAGCTCAGTCCTTGAAAGGATGGTTGGTGTCTCAGTTCTTGAAAGTTAGTTTAAAGTCTCGACGAGCAAGGGCGCCTTTCTTTAGTAGGGGCGCTTTTGCTCTTTTTGATCAGTTATTTCTTGTTGAAAGCTGCTTCAGTTTAATCTTTGTCATCGGATGATTGCCTTGTCGGAATCCTTTGTAGATGGTTTTGTTGTCGAGGTTGATCCAAACGGAGAAGATCATCTTGGGGGTCCTTCAGCCATTTGACAACATCTGAGTGCCCAAAAGAAAGGGTGCCTTTCTTCAGCAAGGGTGCCTTTTTCAAGATACTTAGCACATTTTTTAGTGTTCTTTCGTTTTCCCTTTTCTAGCATTTTCTGCTTAACTGCCTCCTCAGTTGATCAATCACTGCAGTTCTTTGGCTCATCTCGCAGGTTTGCTAATGGATTCATTGTGAAACTGGATCGGAGCTGGATAGAATTTATGAAGGCAACATTTCTCAACAGGTGACATCTTTATTACCCCATTCAAGGGCGCCTTTCTTCAGCAAGGGCGCCTTTTCCATGTCAAGCAGTCATTTTGGATGTTCTTCATAATAGCCTCTTCACCTTCGGTTTGATGTTTGTCGGTGATAACTTTATTAAATGATCTCGCTTAGTGTTTCATTGTCGAGCCAGTAGGAGAATGCCAAGGATGATTGCCTTGGATAAATTAGGTGACTGCATTTGGCCCCTGAGATTCAAGGGCGCCCCTCTTCAGAAAAGGCGCTTTTAGCATTTTGAGTTGACCTCTCCTTGGTAGCATTTCTAGAGTTAGCCAAATTTTGGCCTTTTCTGGTTTCCAGAATCTCCTTTGTCAAACAACCTCTTTTTAGTCCTTTTTTGCCATGGTTGCGCCGTTGAAGCTTTTGAAGTTTAGCTTTCAGCACCTAGTACTGGCCAATCTGCCATTAATGGCTGTGAAGCTCCTAACTTTGTTCTTGAAATATAGAAATAGACCCACCAGAGTAAAATATGGCTTTTGATGATTCTGACTTGATCAGTGTGATCGTGAAGTCGATTAATCCTATCAAAATCATTTTCAATCATTTTCGGGAAGGTCCTATTTTCTGGGGATTTCCTTGAAAATAGGGGCGTAAAACCCTAATTTTCAATTTTTCAGAATTTTGCACGTGTCCCTTGACAGAAACCCACAAAAACCCTATGTTTGGTTTGACCTAAAACAGACTTTTGACGGCATTTTTACATGATTTAGCTCAATTTAAGCAAAATGTCAAAAATTTATTTTGAGTACAACAATGCTCACTAAATTCCTCAAGAAAATTAAAGATGTAATCTACTTTGTGGAGAAATCCATACTTCTTCATCCTCAACATCAACACCAGAATAACATTTGTTTCATTTTTGGTGAGAAGAAGATTCACCAAACTCAATTTGTTGTCTAATATTTTTTTATTCATTTTCCTATTAAAATGTACTAAACACCCAGTTGTTTTGCCTTATTAATTCCTAAGATGTACTCATTATTAGCCTATTGATATAATGTCAATAAATTATAAAGGGGATGTCCTAAAAAGCAACAATTGATTAAGGAAACACAAGAATGCGAAATGAAAATAATTTTGTTACTATTGCACTAAAAAAGAAGCTTTAGAACAAGGTAAGGACATCTATCAGATTTTTATTGAACTTTAAAAGGATAGAGATTTTTTTTAAGAAACACTTACCTTGACACTTGAACAGGTTGCAAGATATGTACAAAAGTGGGTTGTTTACAAGGCTTAAAACTTCAAGCAAATGAAAATCACCTTCGTTCTATTTAATCATAACCTTTACTTACTTGACTCCACAGATAAAAAATGCCTCTTCTTTAATCACATCTAGGGATTCATCAAGTATAATCAAATATGTAGAATCCCCTTTTATTTTTACCTCTTGTCGATCATAAGAACATAGTTTAAAATT
>VDFB02041545.1:0-31843 GCA_007258455.2 Sequoia sempervirens
TTGGTCTGGTATTTGAATTAGTATTCATGCTACTCCCTTCGGTATTCTAGTCCGCACTCCTCCATAGTCAACAGTTATTGCTCACAATTTTAGGAAATTGCCTATGATTGTTGAAGGCATACATGTTCAGAATATTATGTGCTTTGGTGCTCGTACAGTGTTGTGGCAACCAACAAAATGTTCATTGCTTTTTTCTTGAAGTTTATTCCTGGCTGACCTCTTGGGGTAATTATAAAATGGTGAATTAATTTTTTGCTACATGGATATATGTGCGATCTATTTTTTATCTATACCGACTTAATATAGCATGCTGGAAGTTTGAATTACTTGGAAATATTTTGTGGATGATTGGGGCCGATAGTTGGTTTTGGCGGTAAATAAGAAGTGCATCTAATTAGGCCAAACTAATTGATGCTTGCGGATAGATTGAGTATAAATATGTAAATGTTGAATAGGTTTTGGAGCAAGCATGAATGAAAAAGAATGAAGATATAGATAGAGCGTGATTGATGAGGCAGTAGAAAATATGAAAGTGAATGAATATAATGAAGTGTGTCATGTCAGTGTATTGAGCATCACCAAAATTGTATCAACACTTGTTAGGTGTATTATTCTCAGTTCATTTTGGCTATAAAGCCCTATTTTTTTCTATAAATCCTTTTTGTAGGTAGTGAGCCTCCCTGTAAGCAGTGAGCTTTTGTATTTGGGCAATGAGTCCTTTCTGGGTGGTGAGCCCTTGGCAGTGAGCCTTATAATTTTTTGTTATAGAACAACTCTATATTGTGAGTTAATCCTCATAGTGGTTTTTCCCTCATTAGGTTTTCCACGTAAAATCTGGTGTTCAGTGTGTTATCTTACTTTCTATTTTGTATCTCTTGCTTATGTTTAATAACAAAACAGTGTGATTGTGGAATGGATATGTGTTGAAGTTTTAAAGTTAAATTCTTGGGACAACTAATTCACCCCCCCTCTCAGTTGTCCTGCATCCTTTAACAATTGGTATAAGAGCTTTGGTTCCTCAGTGAAGAACTTAACTACTTGAGGAGGATCCTAAAGATTGTTTAGATGGATGATAAAGGAGAGATCCAGACTACTCTTGAGGATCTTGAAAAAGTGGAAAGAGAAAACAGAGATCTGAAGGAAAATCTTGATGATACAAATGAATGTGTCCAAAAGTTGAAAGAACAACTGAAGAAATTCATGGAAAGATATAGGGTAGTGAACAACTGAAACAAGAGATAATTGGACTAAAGGTGTCAGTAGAAGAAAATAAAAAAATTGAAGAATGTTTGAATACTATTGTGTAGAACAAAGCTGATGAATGCACTAAACTTGAATAGGAGGTAGTGAATCTCAGGATTGAACTAGAGAAGGAAAAGCTTTGTGAGAACAAGTTCAAATCTAGCTCCGATAATCTTGAAGAATTTATTGCTGGACAGAAATCAAGTAAAGACAATTCTGGTTTGGGAAATGATCCAGGTGAAAGCTCTAAGGGAAATAAAATGACTCAGGACAAGGGTAAGTAGAAGAGGAAGTTTTCAAGAAGACGGCTTGTGAGACAACCTAATGTAGAAAGGTATACCTCCTTCAATGGTATTTGTTTTTCCTGTAATAAATATGGTCACAAAGCAACAAAATGTAGAAGCAGAATGAATCAAAATCAGTTTCCTAGATCTTTCTTTGGATAATGTTTTTCATGCAAGAAATTTGGACATAAGGCTATTGAATGTAGATCTCAAGTGAGCAGGATGATGATGAATAGATTTCTCAAAGACAGAATGAATCAATTCTTTAATGGACACTACTATACATGCAAAAAATTTAGTCAATATAGGTCGAGAGATAATGGAGGTAATACTAATCAGAAAAGTGTTGCGAAATACAATTGGCGGCTCGGAAACCCTCAAGACACATCAAAGGGTTTCTTCGAGAAGAAGAAAGGAAAAATAGTTCTTTGGTAGGGAAGAATATTCTAGGAAGATTGACAAAGGAGAGGAAAAGAGTAGAAACATAAAGAGATGGACAAGATAAGAGAACCGAGAGAAACAAATAATAGATGCTAAAATTTTGGAAAAGGAATAGAAACATATTGGCATGGGAATTCTGCGGGTAGATGCGGTTTTATGGGAAGGATATTTTGATGTTTCCATGTTGTATGGTTAAGGAACTATGGTGCTGGATTAAAATCTGCTCGTCTGCGGTTAAATCAGGCTACGGAAGGGCTCTGAGAAATGACTGGTCAAGGTCAGTAAAGAAATCTCGGAGTGTCGAGAATTTGTTTCTCTATTTACAAAAGGGTAGAAGAAGAAAAATGAAGAAGTCTCGAATAACAGAAAGTGTAGAAATGAAAAAATAATTGAGTGATGTCCTCCCTCTAAAGCTGAAAGGAGTTGAGCTAGAGGAATTTGATCATAGGAAGATGAAAGAAATGGAACTAGGGTTGAACCAAGATGAATTACAAAACATCAAAACCCCAGGTATGGATTTGTGGAGTGAATTTTTGTGGGTTGTCGATAAAGATTTTACCTTGTTCTTATTGAATCATTTCAAGAACAGAAGCATTGCATTGGACAAACCCTACTTGGTTACGAAGGAAGCAATCAAGGCAATGACTGGCTTATGTAGTATCAGTGACCTTCCTAGAAAGAAAATTGTAAAGTATAAAGATGTGGAGGAATTGAATGGTATTTGTAAAGGCCCATGATCTTTATTGATAAATACTCTTGAAGATTTGGCTATGAGGTATGTGGCATATGGAATTTCTTACAAGGTCTATTTTAGAAATTGTGAAGGTTCCACATTGGCCATTGTTGTTCATATTGCACACATGATGGTTAAGGAGAATAGGAAATTTGACTTGTGTAGCTTGTTGCTTGAGAATATTTTTGAGAATGTTTGAATATCGGTAATTGAGAGTTATTCCTTTTGTTTTGGATCTTTGCTAGTATGCTTAGTGTTTTACTTTTTGAATTCCTTGCTAGGAAAAGATAATGTGGTATGGGAATTTTAGATTCCTATTGGAAAACAGGTTTATGGGTATCTAGAGGCATTGTCAGACAGTGCAAGTATGTGGAAGTCTTATTTCACATCCTTGAAAACAAAATTTTTCTCTGGTATATCTGCTTTGAGTTAGTTTGAGGTGGCCTCATCCTTTGGAAAAAGGGAATTGGAGATTGTCATTAGTGAATCCCCTCTAAAATCAAAGAAGAAGAAATTTATAACTGAAGATATCATTGACATTTCAGATGAAAAGGAGAATGTATCCTCTGATGACATCCAGTCTAGATGTTAGTTAAGGGGAAGATGAAGAAGCTTGGTGAATTATGGTATGCAACCTCTCCTATTGGTAGATTGAAGATTGATGATGCTTTTGTAGAATACCTACTTCAAAAAGGTATTGGTGTATCGGTTGTTTGTAATTTCTTTTTGGAAAATATTGTTGAGATTGTTGAAGAAAGAATGTTACTTGAAGGTCTGAAAGGATGTAAATTTGAAGCTTTGGTTGAAAAGAGTTGTAATAAAGCTAAAGGGAGATTATTTGAACTGATCATGGAAACAAAGAAGTGAATTAAAGAAATATCTGACATTTACAAGTATTTTCTCTGGTGGCCTATTGCGGTAGACAATTTCAGAAGTAAACAGTATTGGAAAGATTTTTGACATCTTTGAAGATAAATAAGGAAAGAAAAGATTGAGATTTGGCGAACTACAAGTTGAACTAGTTGTTGTGTAAAGGAAGAGAGATGATGTAGTTAAGAATTTTTGGCTCCTTAAGGAAATTATTGAGGTTCGGTTAGACCATCTTTCTAGAATTCTTACTGATGCAAAAGATGTTGAAGGAAAAAGTTGATATTTTTCATCATCTTTTACTCTGTTGGGATATTGGAAAGCATCTGCACTTGAATGGAGTCTGCTACTTTTAACTAGACAAATCTGCATCTAGTTCTTGATGAAAGATACAAGAAAGTTTTTTAGGTGAAGAGTTATATTTACTTGAATCTTGAATGTTCTATTTCTGTTGTTTTTGTCATGAAGAAGAAAAGGGGGAGAAGAAATTTTTGGTCATCTGGAAGTTTTTGGAATCTTTATAACTTTTAATGTCACCATGTTCAAATTTTTGTACATCCTTTTTGGCTGCCCTTTTCCATTGATGTCAAAGGGGGAGAGATTGATGTTAGGGGGAGAGATTGGAATTGGAAAGCTTTTGGTAGTGGGGAGAAATTTAAATTGTTGGGAGAGTTTGAAGGAAATTTTTTTGTTCCATGTTGCCATCAATGACAAAGGGGGAGATTGTTGGAAAAATGAAGAAGATTGACTATCTCTACAGTCTTGTGTTGTCATTGATGTCACCATATTGTGATTACAAGTTTAAGGTTGTGCCTGATCTGATATTTTGGTCTGATATTTGAATCGATATTCGTGTTACTCCCTCTAGTATTCTAGTATGCACTCCTTGACAGTTAACAGTTATTGCTCATGGTTTTGGGAAATTTCCTATGATTGTTGAAGGCATACATGTTCATAATATTACGTGCTTTGGTGCTCGTATAGTGTTGTGGAAACCAACCGAATCTTTATTGCTTTTTGCTTGAAGTCTATTCTTGGCCGACCTCTTGGGGTAATTATAAAATGGTGAATTAATTTTTTGCTACGCGGATATATGTGCAACCTATTTTTGATCTATTCCAACTTAATATAGCGTGCTAGAAGTTTGAACTACTTCTTGGAAATATTTTATGGATGATTGGGGCCAACAATTGGTATTGGTGGTAAATATGAAGTGCATCTAATTAGGTTGACCTAATTGATGCTTGTGGATAGATTGAGTATATATATGTGAATGCTGAATAGGTTTTGGAGTGAGCATGAATGAAAAAGAGTGAAGATATAGATAGAGTGTGATTGACGAGGTAGTAGAAAATGCAAAAGTGGGCGAATATAATGAAGTGTGTCAAGTCAATGTATTGAGCATCACCAAAACTATATCAAAACTTGTTAGGTGCAATATTCTCAGTTCATTTTGGCTATAAATACTTCTTTTGCTATGTAAATCCTTTTTGTAGGTAGTGAGCCTCCCTATAAGCAGTGACCTTTTGTATCTAGACAGTGAGTCCTTTCTCGGCAGTGAGCCATTGGAGGTGAGCCTTATAATTTTTTTTTCTAGAACAACTCTATATTGTGAGTTAATCCTCATCGCGGTTTTTCCCTCATTGGGTTTTCCACGTAAGATCTGGTGTTCAGTGTGTTATCTTACTTTCTATTTTGTATCTCTTTCTTATGTTTAATAACAAAACAGTGTGATTGCGGAATGGATATGTGTTAAAGTTTTAAAGTTAAATTTTTAACTGATTCACCCCCCCTTCTCAGTTGTCATGCATCCTTTAACATGATTATCCAAGTGAGACTCATCATATTTCCTCAAATGACAACCAGTTACCATGGGAATATTCACTAGTTTGCAATATTCCATACCAAAGTTCTTCAACATATCTTTGGCATACTTTTCTTGAGAAATAAACAAACCATCATCTAGCTGATCAATTTGAAGACCAAGATAGAAGGACAACTCAATTATCATAGACATTTCAAATTCCTTCCGCATTTCTCCAACAAACTTCTTGCACATCCCATCATTTCCACCAAAGATTAATTATATCATCAACATATACAACTACTATCAAAAAAATTTCATCCTCAATCTTGAAGTAAAGATTACTATCTGTGGTACCTTTCCTAAATCCTTGTTGAAGCAAGTATTTCTCCAACCTTGCATACCAATCCCTATGAGCTTATTTGAGATCATACAATACCTTTGAGTCTGCACACCATGTGTGGGTCTTCTGATAACTTGAATCCTTTAGGTTTCTCTATGTAGAATTCTTCCAAATCTCTATTTAGGAAATCTGATTTGACATCCATCTAATATACTTTAAAGTACTTGTGATCTAAAAATAAAGAAACATTCTAATTGCATCCATTCTTGCAACTGGATAAAAATTCTTCTCAAAACCAATTCCTTCTACCTGTGAATAGCCTTTACATACCATTCTTTCTCTGTTTCTTACAACTTCTCCATCCTCATTCAACTTATCCCTCAATACCCAATTTATTCCTATTGTAGACACATAAAAATGACCTAGGCCTGCAAGCTTTATTTTTACCACTTTCATCCTAGCATAATTATGACATTTTAATTACATCCTTGGTCCACATTCGACTATTAATTAAATAATTCATAATTATTTAATTAATTCATGTCCTTTTATTCTTCATGATTGTTAAATAAATAATTTTTATTTTTTTATTAAATATGTCATTAATTGTCTAATTCTTCCCCTAATTAAATAAATTTCTTAATTTATTTAATTACCCCTCTTCATTTATTTCTTCCTGATTATTAAATAAATAAATTTTATTTATTTATTTAATATGTCACTAATTCCCATGATTAAATGAATTTATTAATTTATTTAATCATTAATTATATCTTCTAAATTAAATAATTATCTTTAATTATTTAATTGCCAAATTTAATATTTCCCTCATTTTAAATAAATTAAATTATTTAAAATGATCTTACATTCCCGTCTGTCAGTTCATTTTAGTAAATAATCTGAAAAATCAATTATTTACTATCACACAAAATCCATATTTTGAATTAATTTAATTCAAAATGGTAATATTCTTCTAAAAATCAAGCAATCAAGTAGATTCTTGATTTTCCAAATCTGATCTTCAGTTCAACTCTTATCTTCTTGATCTTTTGAATCTCACAAATCAGGCAGTTTTATCTTCTTGATTTTTGAAAATATTTATTTTTCTGACTAATTATCTCATTTATTCTTGGCTGCCAATTCGATCTTCTCAAATGACATCTTGACCACTCATTTAATAATTTTTCCCTAACCCTAATTAGGGATTGTCACATTAAATCTCATCCTCTGATTTTAGACTTTCACCAACTTTCAATCTCGTTTGTCTGTCCAAAATTGCATTTTCTATAAAATGCCAATTTTGCTCACAATTTCGATTACGCTTAGACGCTTAGACACTTAGACATTTAGACATATTCATATACTTGCATTTTTATTAGTTATTTTGGCATAATTGTCTTAGGTATTAGAGTCATTTTGTCATAGGCATAGATACTTGATTTCATTTTAGACAATCCAAATCCTTCAAAGCTTGTGTAGGACGTAGTCTTTATTTTCAAAAATTTCACACGTTCGATCTGAGGGCAACCATCAGCAAGTTAGAAGGTGCTATGAAGGTAAATCATGGAAGTTTTGATGACAGGTATAATCATTTTATTTTTGTTTAGTTTCCTTTGTTCTTGATAGCTTCTTTGGGTTTTATTCTTTATTGATTTGATAATCTAACAATCCAAAATTAACCCTTAGATACACCTATCACATTCTTATCTATAGGCCTTGGAACTAGTTACCAAGTTTGATTCTTCTCAATTTGATTCAATTCTTCTTCAATTTCATGTATCCATTCTTCATCATTGCTAGCATCCACAAAAAAATTCAATTCTATCTTTGACAATAAACAAAATTTTACTTGTTCATTTGTCTTTGCAAGACTTCTTATGGTCAACACTCCATTCTTATCTCCAATAATCTTATCCTTTAAATGATTCCTTTGAACATACTTGGTAGGAGTCTTATTTTTCTTTTCTACTATTTCTTCTTTCTCTTCAACCTCTTCTTCTTCTTCTAAGTAGGGAGGTACATCAAATCCACATTCCTCAACTTCATATATATTCTAATGTAAATCTTCATCAACCCTAACATTTGTAATTTTAACTATCTTTCCCAATCTTTTGTTGTAGCACCTATATGCTTTACTCTAAGTTGAATATCCAAGAAAAACTATCTTCATCAAATATAGAATCAAACTTCCCTAAAACATCTTCATTTCTTCTGATGTAACATTTGCTTACAAAGAATCTAAAATACTTGACAGTTGCAGGTCTTCTATACCATAACTCATAAGGGGTTTTAGTGTTGTTCAAACTTAATAGTCCTCTATTGATAATATAGGTTGCAATATAAATTGCCTCTTTCCAATAGAAATTAGACAAATTATCTTCCTTCAACATAGTCCTTTCCATTTCTTAAATAGTCTTATTCTTTCTTTCCATTACCCTAGTTTGTTGAGGATTTCTAGCAGTAGATAGATGCCTCCTTATTCCATGTTTTTCACAAAAATCATTGAACTCATGTGATGTGAACTCACCTCATCTATCATACCTAAAAAAATTGATTTTAGCATTCATTTCATTCTCAAACATTGATTTGAAAATCTTGAATATACTAAAATCATCAAATTTATCTTTCAAGAATGTAACCCATGCCATCCTAGAGAAATCATCAATTAAAAGCGTGAAACACCTTTCTCTTTTTAGACTTTTTGTTTTGGTAGGTCCACAAAAATTAGTATGTATCAACTCCAATGGCTTGGAGGAATAATACTCTTTAGAATTGAAACTTATCCTTTTCTGCTTCCAAACTGACATTCCTTAGATAAAGTACTTACATGCTTGATTATCCTAGGCATATCTCTTACTGCATTTGATGAGCTACTATTCACAAGATTGTCAAAGTTGATGTGTCCCATTCTCCTATACCAAATCCAACATTCACTTGCTTGTCTTGGAATACAAGTTCTCCCATTAACATCCCTTAGACTGTATATGTCACCATTTATTCTAAATCCTTCTGCCACCAATTTTATATACTTTTCTTTCTTTATTTCACATACTCTTTTGTTGAATATGAGATTGTGTCCATTTTTGCACATCTGACTTACACTAAGAAGGTTATGATTGGGACCTTTAACATAAAGAACATCTTATATCCTATAGTTTCCATCAATACTTATTATACCTTTTCTAATGATTTGTACTGAAGTATTATCTCCAAGCTTGACTATGCCTCCATTCTACTTCACAAGCTTGATAAAAATGCTTCTATCCATTGTCATGTGGTTGGAAAACCACTGTTAATCACCTAGTAGTTTTCCTCATCTCTCGCATAAAAATTAGTACACACAACACTTGAATCTTTAGTATTCTTAGTAGTGAAGAACAGGGTTTCATCCTCATTATCCAAACCACTAGATTCACCATCATTTGAAGAGTAGCAATCCTCTTTGGAGTAGAGACTCTTTTTTAACTTATTTCTCCTTGAATCTTTATTTCTCTTTTCAGAATATTCTAAGGGACATTTGGACACAAAATTACTAACCTCCACACTTAAAACATTTGAAAGGTAGATTACCTTTGTACTTACCGATACTCTTCTTCAACTTCCTTACAAATTTTGTTTCTTCTTCAATAGTGTATTTACTTTGACAACTACTTCATACATCTCCTTCTTGTTACAGGTATGAGTAGTTGGTGTTATCATTGATGTCAATAGGCTTCTATTTTTCTTTTCATTAATGTAAACTAGTGATGGTTGAGAAGTTGTGATGATGCTTTGATTATTTTCATTATGTTGCCATTAATAAGTGTTACTAGTGTCAACCTCTAGTATTAATTTGATAAGCTTCTTCATGTGGATGTTGTTTGGTTGAGTTGGTTTGGTGATAATGAGGAAGTATTGAAGATGATGATAATGTGTTTGTGGTTCTTGGTTTCCAAGTTCTTTTGTGAAAATTTGAAGAAAAGAGGAAATAGTGTGTTGCAGAGCTGTTGCGGCATATATAGTGGTCTTATGGTTTTGCTCCACATTTCTTTTGTGTTGAAGATCTACTTGTGTGGTTCATATATGTTGATTAGAGGTGTTCATATATTTCATATCCAGAATTTATTGGTCTAGATTATTGTGCAAAGAAAGTTGTGTTCACTAGTGTGTGAATCATGTTGCAGTGTTGTCTAGGAGAAATGGTTTTTCTCTGTATTTCTTCGTAGTTTTGTTTTTGGTCTTATGGTTCTAGAAGTGTGCTAATAAGTTTCATATATACCTTTAGTTGAATTTTTCATGTTTTTATGCTCCGCAAGTTGATTTCGTGAGTTACAATATGTGGAATTTTATCTAGGTGAACAGGATGAGTTTCTTCTTCAAGTGAAAGTTGTTACAAAGGAATTTGTTGGATTTCAGGGTGTTTATGGAATATTCTAGATTTTTTTTGTGTTGTGTATGATCTATGAGCATCTTTGGGTTTGAAGAATCATGTACTCAATTGTTATTAGTGTTTACATGTGTTTGGTCGACCTCGGGTGTTTACACTAATTGCAGATTTGCTTCAGTGATTGTGGAAGCATGGCATGGTGTATATATATGATTTAGGACCGAGTTAAGGTGTGATGTGTCCTAGCTTCATTCCTTTCCATTGTGGGAATGTTTTGGTTCTGACCTAATTTTAATTTTCACAATTGAGGTTCATAGCCGACCTTGGAGGATGTTTTCAAGGTTGAAGAAGGTATAAATAAGTGATGTGTTGATGGAGAATTGGTGTGTAGAGTGTGGAATGTCAATTGTAGAGTTGTGAAGTGTGAATTTGTGAAGCGTAGTGCGAGATTTAATGAGCTATACTACTAGAAGTAGTGAGAAGAAGGTGTCTACAATCTTCAGAAAGGCTACAAGTTAGTTGGTGATGTTGTGGTGGACTTTTCTATTGCATTGAGATGGATTTCTCACTATAACATTCTTCTTTTCTTTTGTTTCTATAATTTTCTAGTGAGCCTTTGGTATTGATCCTTTTGATAGTGAACCTATTGTATTCAATGTTGCAATTACTTTATATATTGTGATCTAATCCTCACTGTGGTTTTTCCCTTCTTGGGGTTTCCATGTAAATCTAGTGTTCTATTGTGTATGGTGTTGTTTTTTTTTAGTTTCAGTTGTTTTCTTTCATGCTAAATCATTATAAAAAATTAAAGGTTATTAAGTTGATGTGGATCTAAATGTTAATGAGGTTTTTGATGTTTTAATGAATAACTAATTTAACCAATCTCTTAGTTGTCTTGTGAATTCAATAATTAGTATCAAAGTGAGGTTCCTTGGAAGAAAGATTAATTGTTTGAGGTAGATTTGTGATGGAACATAAGAGAGATGCTCCTTTTTTTGATGGATCAAATTATGCATTCTAGAAGATAAGTATGGAAGGTTTTCTAGTATCTCTTGGATATGGATTTTGGAAGTCTGTTGTGATTAGATACACTATACCTACAAATGGTTCGAGCATAGATGATGAGATCAAGGCCTATGAGAACAATGGGAAAGAAAGGTCTTCTTTTTTAAGTTGTCTTTCTAATACCGAACTTGTGAAATTTATGAATCTTAAAAATTCTAATGAGATCTAGAAAAAGTTGGAAAAAATTTATGGAGATGTTAAGGTCAAGCAAGCCAAGAAATAGAATCTAAAGATCATGTTTGAAAATATGTGAATGCTAGAGGATGAAAACATTACAAGCTGCATGTAGAAAGTGGAAAAAGTTGTCAATTCCATCAGAGGGCTTGGTGGAAATCTTGAAGATGATGAGGTGGTAAAGAAGGTACTGAGTACTCTACCTAAAGCTTATAGTCATAAGGTTTCTGCTATTGAGGAATTTTATAATCTAAATAATTACTCTAGAGATCAACTACGTGGCACTTTAATTGATTTTGAATTAAGAAAATTTGGTTTAAGTAATGCAAAAGTTGAGACTTCCTTTAAGGCTAGAAAATAAAAAAAGACTAAAGAATCAAATCACAAAGATCTTGATGATGTTAAAGAAAAATTTGTGAGGAGAATGAAAAGGGTACTGGTAAATACATAGGTAGTTACCTTTTAAATGTTTCAGTTGTGGAAAGATAGGTCATTATGCTTCAAGATGTTCAAACAGAGCTTTGAATGACAAGAATAAAGAAAAAAAAGGTAAATAAATTAAGAAATGTTATTATGTTAGAGAAGATGCCAATATATCTAATGATGAATCTAACTATGGGAATAATGAGGATAGTGAATTCTTGTTCATGGATATGAAAGTTGAATCTAATTCTACTAACTCTGAGAGATGTGTGAAGTGATCTGAAAGAAGTTCATAATGCTATGGTGACTTCTTTTTATGCTAGAGGAGAAGAACCACTGGATCATAGATAGTGGATGATCAAATCATATATGACTATTGACAAAAGTAAGTTATTTAGACTTGAGAAATATGAAGGAGGTCTAGTTAAGTTTGGTGATGATACATCTGCTAAGATATATGAAAAAGGTTTAATCAATTTTTATGTCAAGCACAATACATATGATGTTCTTTATGTCAAGGGTTTAAGGAATAACCTCTTGAGAGTTGGAAAAATGTGTATCAAAGGCTATAATCTTATGTTTTATGATAATGTATGTGATATCAAAAAAGTCTCAAGAACAATGGTTGTTGCTGGAAGGACAGATGGAAATGTGTATTAGCTTAAAGGTGCTAATGGTCATTGCTTTATGACTTAGATTATGAAAGTTGGCTATGGAATAGAAGGATGTGTCACATAAATCTTGATAGCCTAGTGAGAATTAGTTCAATTCAAGTTGTGAGAGATCTTCCAAATATTACGAATCCCATTAATTCTATCTATAAGGAATGTCAGATTGGGAAGCAAGCAAGAAGAAGTTTCAAATTCAAAGAATAATCTACTACTGGATTGTTGGAGCTAGTGCATACAGACCTTTATGGTCCTACCAGAATAATAATTCTTCAAGGTGACAAGTATTTCATGCTATTGATTGATGATTATTCTAGAATGACATGGGTTACTTTTCTCAAAGAAAAACTAGAATCTCTAGACAAGTTTAAAGCATTAAAAGTTATTATTGAGAATGAAATGGATATGAAAATCAAGCATTTGAGGTTTGAAAGAGTTGGAGAGTTCACCTCCAATGAATTTAATACTTTTTGTGAGAATCATGGGATACAAAGTTATTTTTCTACCCCTAGGAATCCTCAACATAATGGAGTGGTTGAAAGAAAGAATAAGACTATTTAGGAAGCTACAAGAATAATGATGAAAGATGCAAACCTACCAGAAGTCTACTAGACAGAAGAAATTCATACTATTGTCTACATACTTAACAAAGTGCAAGAAAGAGAAAATAGTGCAAAGGCTCACTATGAGTTGTGGTATGGAAGGGTCCCTACAGTCAGATACTTTAGAGTGTTTGGAAGCAAGTACTATATTAGAAGAGATGAAGAGAACTTAGGAAAGTTTGATACAAGATTTGATGAAGGTATCTTCCTTAGATATTCTACAAGAAGCAAAGCTTATCGGTGCTACAACGAGATGCTAAAGAAGATTGTTGAGTGTTAGTGTCAAAGTGGATAAATAAAATGAATCCTCTTATAGAGAAAATGATAGAGATGAAGGTAAGGAGAAAGAAGTACAAATTGAAGAGGAAGAAGCTCCAAAAAGAATCCCTAAGACTCCTAAGTATGTGCAAAAGAATCATTTTGAAGATTAGATCATTGGTGACAAAAGAAAAGATGTTTTGACAAGGAGAAAATCTTCTATGACTGAAGAACAAGTAAACCTATGTTTACTCTCTAAATTTGAACCTAAAATAGTATTGGAGCATGCAAAGATGAGTATTGGATCAAAGCTATGGAAGAAGAACTAATGTAGATTGAGAAGAATAAGACTTGGGAAATTATCCCAAGACCAAAAAACAAGAATGTTATTGGAACTAAGTGGGTATTCAAAAACAAACTAAATGCGAATGGAGTGAAACAAAATTAAGTGGTCACGGGGGCACTAAGGACAACGAGGCGATTTCTTAGGTAAAGTAACCTAGAGGTTAATTTTGTTTTTCATAAGGTCATGTAGACCATTTAGTGTTGAGCTTATAGGTGTTTTTGATCTTTGGGAAAGAGGTTGTCAAGAGTTCAATAAGTTTAGAAGCTCATTTTGCTGAATGGTCAAAAGTTGCCAAAGATTGAAAAACACAGTAGGTTTTATAAGTTTCATCTTTTGGTCTACTTTAGGTTCCCCAAAAGGAACTTAACTATTTGAGAAGCCTATTTAAGACATGCCTCGACAATGGAATAGGGTTGGAGGTGTTAATGTTATAGTGAAAGTTGTGAAATTGCAGCAAAAGCAGTGTTTTGTGCTAAAACTTCTGAGTTTTGCATCTAAATAAGGATTTCATGAGTTAGACCTGTTACTGTGTCAATTGTAGGATGTGTTGATAGTAATCTACAATCATTTTACATCATTAAATAGTTTCTTTTGTTCATTTTGCAAGCATTGTTTGTAAATAGTTTAATTTGTACTGGTTGATTGACGGATTTTTGAAATGGGTACTAGAAACTGCTGCTATACAAAACTGAAATGCGACCCTTTTAGACAGTTCTGAATAATGCTTGTACATATGGTAGGTGTGATCTTGGTGTGTGCAGGTGTTGCTGTAATGTCTTGCCTAGGCTGGTCTTGAGGGTCCGACTAGGAAAGACCAGGAGTAAAAGTCACACAACTTGCAGGGGTGCTCATATTTTGAAGAAATTACTTTTGTAGAATTTAGTTGGGGGTCTTGGCAAGGCCTGGTGATCAGGAGGAGGCTCCACCAATCTATTTGGTGTGAGGAAACTTGACAATTTGAAATCAGCCAGGAAAAGCTTACAAACCCTAGCTTTTGGGCCAATTTTGTGAATGGGCAGTGTACGGCCTGTACAAGCTCAAAACCTCAAGAATCTTTAAGGTGTGGGTATGGGAAACACAAACCCCAAATGAATAACCCTGGTCATTTGGAGGGTTTAGGGGAGAATTGCATTTTTCTCTGTTAAGAGGCCTAATTGGGGCTCTAGGCTTGTAGCCCTTTCTAACCCTAGGAAAGGGTTTGGTGGAAGCGATGGGGAGTTGGGGCCTTGTGGTTGAATAAGAACCCTAAATAGGCTACTTACAAGAATTTACAACATTTTCACACCCCTGCAAGAATCAAATTTGGATATTTGAGAGGAATTTGGCCTTTAGGGAAGAATAAGGGTCAAGGTTGAGATAGTGGCAAGGCACCAAGATTGGCTTGGTGAGAAGAAGAGTGTTGATGGTGGGGCTGGCCAGTAGGACCAGGGGTGCTTATACCTATGATAGGACCTAAAGGTCAGGTTGAAAGGGTCACCTAGGAGTTCTCAAGAACAAGGACTCAGAGCATGGGACAGTGAGAGTCCCATCCAACCCTTCCCTATCAGATTGGTATCAAAGCAAGTTAAAGATTTGGGAAGCATCTTATATGTCAGATGTTGAGTCTAGTGAGTCTCCCATCATGGTGACAAATGCACAATTGGCCAAGATGGTTGAAGAGAAAGAGGAAGACAATAAGTTGTTAAAAGAAAGAATATAGCAACTTGAGAAAGCATTGAACAATGTGAAGTTGGAAGGAAAAATACCAAAGGAAGAAGAGGTTGCAGAGGAAGACAAGATCCCTGAACCTAACCCTGTTTTGGAGGAAGAACCTTTCTTGAAAGCATTAAAGGCGTTGAGTGGAAAAGGACTTGAGGGCATACCACTGTTCAGTGGAAAAATGGAACCTAATTTGGTCATGGATTGGATAGAGGGAATGGAAAACCATTTTGAATGTGATGATATTACTGAGGCACAGAAGGTAAAGGTGGCTAAATCAAGACTAAGAGGATCTACCTTGACTTGGTGGAAATTCATTCAGACAGAGAGGGAAAAAGAAGGTAAGCAGCCTATCTCTACTTGGAAGGGAATGGTTTCCAAAGTAAGAGAAGCCTATATGCCAGATGACTATGAGATTCAATTACACAAGAAGAGGCAAAGCTTAAGGCAGAAGGACCAAGATGTGAACACTTATACTGAAGAATTTCAAAAACTTTGTATGAGGTCCAATGTTATAGAGGATGAAATTCTTAAGGTAGCTAGATACCTTAACGGTTTGAAATGGAACATCCAAGAGGAGATGGCTCTTTTGAGTCCTAAGATAGTACATCAGTGTTACCAATTGGCTATCAAGATTGAGGAAAGGAACAAGAGGAAGCAAGATCGGACTTCTAAGGGCAGAGGAAAAGGCAGATATCAAAGAGATCAAAGAGGACAGCGAGGTGGCTACCAAGGTAGAGGCAGTGACCAAAGAAATCAAGGAGAATCTAAACTCACTGAGCATGGAGGTGAAACATCTTCCAGAGGTGGATATAACAGAGGAAGAGGACCTCAAGGAGGTTCAAATAGAGGAAGAGGAGCAGGCAGGAGAAATTTTTATTTTGCAAACATGAAGTGTTATCATTGTAATCAAATAGGTCATCCTGCTTATAGATTCCCAGAGAAAGCTTTTTCATCAAGCAATGAAAAGAGAGTGGCTTACGCACAAGAGGAAACCATGAGTCCTAAGGCATTTGAGGTCAGTCATATAGAATCTGAGGTAGGAGAGAATCTAATGTTCAACAGAGTTTTGATCAGACAACTGGTCAAAGAGGAACCAAAATAGAGAAGAGCTCTATTTAGAGTAAGGTGCAAGATACTTGGAAAAGTGTGCAAGGTCATAGTAGATTCAGGTTCAATAAATAATTTCATCTCAGAGGAGGCAGTAATGAAACTGAAATTGGAGAAAGTACCTCATACTAACCCTTACAAGGTCACATGGCTAAACACAGGGCAAAGTGTTTTAGTAAATGAGCAAGTAACGGTGGAGTTTTCCATTGGAGGGTACAAGGACAAGTTAGTTTGTGATGTTTTACCCATGGATGCATGCCATCTACTATTGGGAAGACCATGGAAATATGACATGAGTGTCATGTATGATGGAAAAGAGAACACCATTTCATTCAAGAACGATGGGAAGACTTTCAAGCTGCAGTCACTGTCAGAAGAAGATGAAGGACAGTCAAAGACACCAAACATCATGTTTAGCAGTGGTAAAGAGTTCCTTAAGAACCTACATCAAGGGAATGAAGGATATGTGGTTATGATACAACCTAAAGAAGAGGACAAGGCTGAAAAGATAGTCTTACCAGAAGCAGTCCAAAAGTTACTTGATAAGTACAAGAGTATAGTTAGTGATGGTACACCTGCAACTCTACCACCAAAGAGAGCCATAAGTCATCAAATTGACTTCATACCTGGAGCTTCATTACCTAACAAAGCAGCATACAAACTTACACCAGATCAGAATCTAGAGGTAGCTAGGCAAGTGCAAGAATTATTGGATCAAGGATTGATTCAAAAGAGCATCAGCCCATGTGCAGTACCAGTGGTTTTAGCAACCAAGAAAGGAGGTAAGTGGAGGTTATGTACTAATTCTAGAGCAATAAATAGGATCACCATTAGGTATAGGTTTCCTATTCCTAGAATTGAAGACTTGATGGATTGTCTTGGAGGCGCTTAGTTCTTCACAAAGTTGGATCTTAAGAGTGGATACCATCATATCAGAATTAAGGATGGTGATGAGTGGAAGACAGATTTTAAGACAAATGATGGGTTATATGAGTGGAGAGTGATGCCATTTGGTCTCTCTAATGCCCCTAGCACATTCATGAGGCTCATGAATGAAGTACTTAAGGATTTTATAGGTATATTTGTGGTAGTGTATCTTGATGACATCCTCATATACAACAAGACAGCAGAAGAGCATTTGAAACATGTGGAGCAAGTTCTTAGAAGGTTGCAAGAAGAGAAATTGGAAATCAACCTAGAGAAATGTGAGTTCTTTAAGCAAGAGCTTGTCTATTTGGGTTTTGTAGTGTCTAAAGGATCATTGAAGATGGATCCAAGCAAGGTGGAAGCTATCCTCAACTGGCCTACACCAACTACAGGGACTGAGGTAAGAATTTTTCATGGATTGGCTCAATTTTATAGGAAATTCATAAGAAACTTTAGTGGTATATGTGCACCAGTCTTAGATACAATCAAGGGTGGTATAAAAACTAGTTTGTGTGGACTCAAGAAGCTGAGAAAGGGTTTGAGAAACTTAAACAAGAGGTGGAAACTCAGCCAATTCTCTTATTACCTAGCTTTGACAAGTTGTTCACTGTTGAGTGTGATGCAAGTGGAGTGGCAGTAGGAGGAGTGCTTAGTCAAGAGGGCAGACCTATAGCCTTCTTTAGTGAGAAGCTCAATGAAGCAAAGAATAAGTATTCAACCTATGACTTAGAACTTTATGCTTTGGTTCAGTCACTTAGGAAATGGAGGCACTATCTTCTACCCAAGGAGTTTGTAATCTTTACTGACAATCAGGCACTCAGCTTTATCAACACTCAAGATAAGTTAAGTAATAGGGATTTGGAATGGATGGAGTACATCCAAGCTTTTACCTTTACCATCAAGCACAAGAAAGGACAAATGAATAAAGTGGCAGATGCATTGAGCAGGAGATTGTTGACAGTCCAAGAGATACAGATCAAGAGCATTAGCATAGAGAGTTTCAAGGATCTATATGGATAGGATGAATACTTTCCAGAGGTCTATAAGGTATGTTCTAACTTTGAGAACCATTTCCATAGTCAATACTCTGAGTATACATTGAAAAGTGGGTTATTGTTTAAGGGAAATCAGTTATGTGTTCCAAGAGGGTCAATGAGGGAAAATCTGATTCAGGAAAAGCATAATGGCAGTCTTAGTGGGCATTTTGGCATAAATAAGACTTTAGAGCTAGTGCAAAGATTTTATTACTGGCCTAAGTTGGAAAGAGATATTAGAAGGTATGTGGAACAATGTGTTGTGTGTATGAAAGCTAAGGGAGGAGCTAGCAATGCTGGTTTATATCAACCCCTTCCCATTCCAAACAGACCATGGGAGTGCGTGAGCATGGATTTTGTGGTAGGCCTTCCTAAGACCAAAACTGGTTTTGACAGTGTTTATGTAGTGGTAGAAAGATTTAGAAAAATGAGTCATTTCATTCCCTACAAAACTACTCATGATGCTAGTTACATAGCTCATCTCTTTTTCAAAGAAGTTGTAAGGATCCATGGACTACCTTTAAGCATAGTTTTTGACAGGGATGTGAAGTTCATGAGTCACTTTTGGAAGACTCTATGGAGTAGATTGGGTACAAATCTGTCATTTGGATCAGCTTACCATCCTCAGACTGATGGTCAAACAGAGGTGGTTAATAGGGTGCTAGGTAATCTACTAAGGTTCTTAACTAAAGAATATGGACAGACATGGGATATGGTTATCTCCCAAGCTGAGTATGCTTATAATGACAGTGTCAACCGGACCATAGGGAAGAGTCCATTTGAGGTTGTGTATGGGATGCACCCAAGAGGCATATGTGAGCTCAAATATCTTGGAACTATGGAACATAGAAGTGGACATGCAGAAGACTTCAGTCAAACCATGAAGGAGATTCAAGAGTAGGTCAAGAGGACAGTCATTGAGGCTACTCACAAGTTGAAAGAGAAGGCAGATTTAACAAGGAAGGATGTGCAATTTCAAGTTGGAGACTATGTCATGGTCCACCTTAACAAATCAAGGTTGTAGAAGGGAATGTCAACCAAGTTGCAGATGAAGAGAGTGGGTCCATGCAAAATATTGGCCAAGTATGGCAAGAATGCATACAAGGTGGAGTTACCTACCGATCTAGGAATCTCACCAGTTTTCAACATAGCTGATTTGATCAAGTATAAGGGAACAGTCAGTGATGAGGTTCAGAATAGTTAGGAGATCTTCAAGGACATCAGTAATGTACCCCTACCTAATCAAGAGAAGCCTCAGGCAGAGCAGATCTTGGAGTCAAGAGTGCAAAAGTCTACAAGGAACAAGGTGTACATGGAGCACCTTATCAAGTGGAAGAAAAAGCATGAATCAAAAGCTACATGGGTACAAGAAGATAAGTTCAAGAAGTTTGGCATTGACCTTTCATTGATCTCTCCTTCCAATACTTAGTGTTTGAGCTGAGAGGGGGAGAATGGTGCAGGAGCACCTAAGGAACAATAGGCAGTTTCTTAGGTAAAGAAGTAACCTAGAGGGTTAATTTTTGTTTTGTTTTCATAAGGTCATGTAGACCATTTATTGTTGAGCTTAGAGGTGTTTTTGATCTTTGGGAAAGAGGTTGTCAAGAGTTCAATAAGTTTAGAAGCTCATTTTGCTGAGTGGTCAAAAGTTGCCAAAGATTGAAAAACACAATGGGTTTTATAAGTTTCATCTTTTGGTCTACTTTAGGTTCGCCAAAAGGAACTTAACAATTTTAGAAGCCTATTTAATACATGACTCGACCATGGAATAGGGTTGGAGGTGTTAATGTTATAGTGAAAGTTGTGAAATTGCAGCAAAAGCAGCGTTTTGTGCTAAAACTTCTGAGTTTTGCATCTAAATAAGGATTTCATGAGTTAGACCTGTTACTGTGTCGATTGTAGGATGTGTTGATAGAAATCTACAAGCATTTTACATCATTAAATAGTTTATTTTGTTTATTTTGCAAGCACTATTTGTAAATAGTTTAATTTTGCCCTGTTGCTGGTTTGAACCAAACTGGTTTTTGGAAATGGAGTGCTACAGGCAGTTTCTTAGGTAAAGAAGTAACCTAGAGGGTTAATTTTTGTTTTGTTTTCATAGGGTCATGTAGAACATTTATTTTTGAGCTTAGAGGTGTTTTTGATCTTTGGGAAAGAGGTTGTCAAGAGTTCAATAAGTTTAGAAGCTCATTTTGCTGAGTGGTCAAAAGTTGCCAAAGATTGAAAAACACAGTGGGTTTTATAAGTTTCATCTTTCGGTCTACTTTAGATTTTCCAAAAGGAACTTAACTATTTTAGAAGCCTATTTAAGACATGCCTCGACCATGGAATAGGGTTGGAGGTGTTAATGTTATAGTGAAAGTTGTGAAATTGCAGCAAAAGCAGCGTTCTGTGCTAAAACTTCTGAGTTTTGCATCTAAATAAGGATTTCATGAGTTAGACCTATTACTGTGTTGATTGTAGGATGTTTTGATAGCAATCTACAAGCATTTTACATCATTAAATAGTTTCTTTTGTTTATTTTTCAAGCACTGTTTGTAAATAGTTTAATTTGCCCTATTGATGGTTTGAACCAAACTGGTTCTTGGAAATGGAATGCTAGAGCACTTTCCCACCATACAAACCATACGGCCCTTTGGGAACAGTGCCTAGACTCCATGCTTGTACAGATGGTAGGTGGTAGTCTTGGTGTGTGTGCAGGTGTTGCTAGCAATGTCTTGCCCTAGGCGAGCTAGGCAGGGTCCGACTAGGGAAGAATAGGAGTAAAAGACACATAACTTGCAAGGGTACTCAGATTTTGGAGAAATTCCTTTTTGTGAATTTAGTTGGGGCTCTTGGCAAGGCTTGGTTATCAGGAGGAGGCTCCACCAATCTATTTGGTGTGAGAAAACTCTGACAGTCTGAAATCAGCCTGGAAAAGCTTACAAACCCTAGCTTTTGGGCCAATTTTGTGAATGGGCAGTGTACGGCCTGTACAGACTCAAAACCTCAAGAATCTTTAAGGTGTGAGTATGGGAAACACAAACCCCAAATGAAGAACCCTGGTCGTTTGGAGCGTTTAGGGGAAAATTTCATTTTTCTCAGTTAAGAGGCCTAATTGGGGCTCTAGGCTTGTAGCCTTTTCTAACCCTAGGAAAGGGTTTGGTGGAAGCGATGGGGAATTGGAGTCTTGAGGTTGAATAAGAACTATTAATAGATTAATTTGAAGCTATTACAACATTTTCACACCCCTGCAAGAATCAAATTGAATGTTGAGAGAATTTGGCCTTTAGGGAAGAATAAGGGTCAAGGTTGAGATAGTGGCAAGGCACCAAGATTGGCTTGGTGAGAAGAAGAGTGTTGATGGTGGGGTTGGCCAGTAGGACCAGGGGTGCTTATACCTGTGATAGGACCTAAAGGTCAAGATGAAAGGGTCACCTAGGAGTTCTCAAGAACAAGGACTCAGAGCATGGGACAGTGAGAGTCCCATCCAACCCTTCCCTATCAGTAAGGCTTGTGTGTAAGGGTCTCACACAAGTATAAGGAATATATTTTGAGGATACATTTTATCTAGTGGAAAGAATGGAAGCTATTAGAATGTTTTTGGCTTTTGTAGCACATAAATATTTAAAGGTTTATCAAATGGATGTGAAGTCTACTTTCTTGAATTGTGAGTTGGAAGAAGTATACATTGAACAACCTGGAGGATTTTAGTTATCAAATAAACCGGATATTGTCTACAAATTGAAAAAGACATTATATGGATTGAAGAAATCTCCCAGAGCTTTGTATGCAAGGTTGGATAGGCGATTGATACAAAAATGATTCAATAAAGGTACCAAAAATAGTAATCTTTATTTCAAAGTTGAAAAAGATCAAATCTTGATTGTGGTTGTATATGTTGATGATATAATTTTGGAGGAAATAAAGCTATGTGCAAGAGATTTACAGAAGAAATGTAGAAAGAGTTTGAGATTTCTATGTTTGGGGAGATGAATTTATTCCTTGGATTACAAATAAATCAAACAAGGAAAGGTATATTTATTTCATCGTAAAATTATATTAAGGAAATGTTAAAGAAAATTGGAATGGAGGATTCTAAATCAGGATGTACCCCTATGGTTACTGGTTGCAAACTGAGTAAGAATGATGAATCTCCTAAGTCTTATTAGAGAAAGTATAGTTCTATGACCAAAGTCATAGTATAGGATAAATACACCAAATCCATATGGATTTAAGGCATATTTAATCCACTAAGCCATGATCCAAATGCGATGGTGTTCAAAAACATCAAAACTAAGAAACCATTAAACTAAACATGAAATAAACATGAAATCTTGAAAGAAACCTATTCTAAGACTTCAAGATTTATCCAATTGGGGGAGTGGTGTCACATTGATGTGGAATGGTGACCCTTTCCCAATCCCTTGGATAATATGAGTTTGTTCCAATTGATTTTATTAAAGAAAATTGATGAAAATGATGAAAGATGAATGAGAAATGATATAAAACTAGTATAACATGATAAAGATGAATGCTAAATGCTATTATTCTTGATAAAACAGATGCAATATATGCTAAATGTAAAAAAAATTCAAAGATGCAATCCATAACTACAAATTTATGCTAAAATGTATGCAAACTAAGCTAATATGGAAGCCATTAATGGATGCTTAAGCTAAATGGATAAAGCTTTAATCTAAAATGCTATCAAATATGAAACATGGATGCAAATGACTATGAATTTCAACAACACAAGTTTTCTATCAAAAGATGGATCCATTTCTCTCCAAATAGTGATCTATTTATAGGAAATCAAATGAAAAAATCAAGGGCTCAGATCGATTTACTCAATCAATGGTCAATAATGAAAGAAAGAATGAAACATGGATCAAGGATTCTTGTCAATGAATGAGAATCAAAGATCACATGGATTAAGAAAAGATCAAGGGTTGAGAATTATTTCAACAAACACACTTTGTAACAACTTTGAAAGTTGGTTACAATTTTTTTTTGAAAAGAATCATTGCCTTTTTGGAGCCAAATAGGAGAATATTCCTTATGCAGGTGGATAGAGAGAAATTTAAAATTTAGTTAATTAAAACTAAATTTGAATGTGCAATATGGAGAATAATATGATATTCATTAAATTATTGATTATTTTAATGAAAGGGGAATACAAAATGATATTTGATTAAATAGCTTAGGGTTATTTAATTAAATAAGAGGACTTAGGGGTTAAATTGAATAATTTGATTTAATTCAATTTAATAGGGTGAAATGTTAGTGTGAAAGGGGGTGAATTAACCCAATTAGATCAATTAGATTAATAGATGAAAATTATGCATTTAATTAAATAGCTAGGCTAATTTAATCAAATAGGTGAAAAGAGGATGAAATGATGTTAGTGATCAACTTCAAGTGTGTAGATCATTTAGGAAATTTTTTAATTTCTACATTTTTCCCCTCTTTGAAGTGAGGTACCTAGTACATTGGTTCAAAGACTGACCCTTTTTCAAATTAAAAACTGCTTCTTAAATCAAAAATTTAAAAATTCCTAATTTTTGGATGCCCCATTATTTCCCCAATGGAAGGAAATAAGCTAGTATCTTGCCCCCTCAAGAGATCAAGCGAAAATTTGGAATTTTGGGTTGATCTCTCGACAAATATGTAACATATGGTTGGCTTAGAGAGGACTAAAAAGCTCATATGTCTAATGTAGATAGATTTGATGATGTATAGATAGTCATCAACCATGGGTAGCCTCATGTATATTTTGATATATCACACATATTCGATACTTGGATAGAACTATTAGAAAAGATAAAGAAATAAGAAGAATAAGAAGGATGGATTGACCATTGATTTTGAAAATAATTCAAAATTCCAACAAGTCCATGATTCATCAAGACTTTATTAGATTATTGTAATGAGAGTGATGATTTTCTCATTCTAGAATTGGGACTCTCTACCATTCCTTATGTTTGATATAACACATAGATACGATGCATCAAGTTATTGATAACTAGGATGGCGTGGTATCTAGTGTTATGGAATTTGACTCTAAAAACATATAGGATAATCCTTGTTCACACCTTGACATACATAAACCTTGTTGGAATGTAGTTTAGAAGTTTAGAATATCTCAAACCAAAGCATACACAATAATCAACAATCTACTCCAAATGACCTCCGTACACACAACTAAGCAAGTATGCACCAAGATTATTTTACAAGAATACCCACAAGCACAACAAACAAAAGATAATGATCAATGCCCAATTATTTTCTCTTTAAATCATTTTGATCTCATCAAGAGGTCCTCGGAATGGGTCAACAAGATAAATCATAAGACAAGATAAAAAAAAATAGTCAATGTTATCTATATCAAAAAGTGTGATGTGTTTTGAGGATAAATATCCAAAATGATTGCCAATGATAATGCCCATTGTAGGAAGGATGCATCATAGGATGTGTTATTAGATGTTAGTGGGTTGATAGGTTGTTTGAAAGGCCATTGATATAAAGTTTTATTGACATGTTCGATAATGATCAAGAGTTTGATTTTTTGCGTTTTAAAGGCTCTACTTTTGCTGATTGTTGTACATGTTTTCCGTTTGTGTTACCAAAGAGTGAGTGTGATGGTTGATTTATTATGGATGGAAGTTTATTATGAGTGAAGGAAAAATGAGATGGATGGTTTTGGATTTTCTAGAATATTTAAATGTTTTTTTTTAATTTTGAAATGTTTTTGAGGTTGTTTTTGGTCTTTTTGAGAGTTTATGTGAATGTTTTTATTTTCAATTATTTGAGGTTGTTTAGGGTTTTTGAATTTTTCCAATGTTTTGGGGTTTTTTCTAAGTTTTCAATTTGTTTTTTGTTTTTCTCAATTTTCAAATGTTTTGGTATTTTTTGAGATTTGACCAAGAACCTAACCTAAAATACTATCCTAGGGGCCTCAGGGACTTATCAAAGATGAGCTTTTCCTACATTATACATGTAGAGACCATGTAGTTCGACTGACTTGACTTATTGTTGATGAGATATGAACACTTGATGGATTTTTAGTTTATTATGACGAACTCCTAATTTAGAGTGTCTCAGGGGCACATCAATGATGGCCTTGCCTACATTCAAGCTCAGAGACAACATAGTTCAACATGGTTTCATTTTTGGATTTTTGATGTGTTTTGGATGTGTTTTGGATTTTTTAATATGTTTTGAATATTTTGGATTTTTTTCATGATGTTGACGATTGTATAGATATGTGATGATTTCAGTGATCTATTTTGGGATTTTGTTGAAAACCAAGCTAGGATTGATTGATTTGATTGATAGTGTTGAACAACACAAAGATTGGGAAATGATATATTCTGAGATGATGATGGATTGGTTGGATAAGATAGATCAAGATTTTAAAGCTAGGCTTGGAAAAAAATCTATTGGAATGATTTGATGTGTTGTTTAAGTGCAAGGTAGATGCAACTGATACTAATTGTTTGGATTGATGTTTGATAAAAGATAAAGCTTAATAAGGAACATCTTCTCATCAAAATGTGTCATGGGCTAGTGATTTAGACTTTTTCTTTAAATAATTTGACCAAATTGATTTTGAATTTTGCAAATATTTAGATCACCATATAAGTTATAGGATATAGCTCAAGATATATTCCCAAAGCAAGATGTAATTATCTATCCCCAGTGTCTAGCAATGTAT
The DNA here is from genome assembly GCA_007258455.2 of Sequoia sempervirens. Classification (NCBI taxonomy): domain Eukaryota; kingdom Viridiplantae; phylum Streptophyta; class Pinopsida; order Cupressales; family Cupressaceae; genus Sequoia; species Sequoia sempervirens. The sequence goes on from VDFB02041545.1 coordinate 26,079, forward strand.
GGAATGATATTGGTGGATGCATGGATAGATGAATGGATTGATGGATGGGTATGCAAAGGATGACAAGGATTATTTTGTGATAGGATAACATGTTTGGATAGAGTATGCCTCTTTGGAAAATTCCTCATGGCTCAAATAATGTTGGTTAGGATAGGACCAATGATAGTGACCCATGTCAAGATGTTTACCATAAGCAAGTGTGAAGGACATGCCAATTTTTTTGCCAAGATCAAGATAAGTTAGATGAGATGAAAATGGATTGGATAGTGAAGGGTTCCTAGATTTATTATGGATAAGATAGATGGAATGGGGTATTTATTATGGATGGGATGAGATGCTTCTACCTAAAATGGTGCACATAGATGCTCAATTTCTACTCATGAAACCTATTTGCTAGGTTTTCATCATGGTACTTGTACAAAGTGCCACCAAAGTGGCTTTCACTAGAGGAAAATTTTTCACTTGACTATTTTCTTGAATTTTTTTACTTTTTGAAATTTTATGCTCATGTTGAACCACCTAGTGGTGCTGATGTAAATGCCACTAGTGCTGATGTAGATAATTCTATCATGATGTGCCAACAATATCCTGCTTAGAGGATTTTCTTTGTTAGGATACGTATGATTGAGTGTAACCCCTTGAATCTCTTATCTTCTTTGTCTATATCAGAGTTAACCTCATATAGGTGCAAAAACCATGATAGAATGCCCTTAGAGTCCTTATGATAAAGAGTTGCTACCAACGCATGGTCAATACGAGAGTTGGATACGATGGATGTCGAAGTGGATGGTGGAATGCGTTGAGGGATATGAGATGCAAATGGATTGGTTGATAGTTTGGAATCTTTGATTCTCCAAACTTGGGATGATGAGAAATTATGGGTGGATATGGAGATTCAATTGGGACCAACTTCTTGATATATCTTCTATGTCTCTCTTGAAGCTTTCTTTTGTATAGATGGATAGTTTTGATAGATATATTTCCCTTTTTGACTTTGCCCCATAATTTCTTTGACAAATGGAGTATGATAGGGATGATTTTCTTTATTTTCTTTGGTATCCATTTGAATTTTTATTGTCCATTTTACTTTGTCAATTCTTTTTCTTTAGTAATTTTCTCTTTTCTTTGATATAGACCTCTTTCTTGTGGTTGGTCCCTAGAAAGATTTGTGGACGATGATTCATGATATGAATGGTTGTAGTGTTGGTAGCTATTTCATCATAAGGACTCTTCATGCTCCCCATGTTGGTGTTTGCACTAGATAAAGTTTCCCCCAATATTATGGGAGTATTATGGACATGCTTTGATACTACTACTGACAAATCATTTCCTTGTTGTTCAATATTGTTTAGCTTTGTTGATTCTTGATAATTCTTTATATCCTCATACTAAATTTCTTCAATTTGTATGGAGGATGTGTCTGATTTTTATGCTTCTTTAAAAGGTGTTGATGCTTTACAATACATATAGGAGTCTTCCCCATGATCCATTTCTGCTTTCTCTTCAAAGGATTCTTCTAATTCACCATCCATGTAGAGGTATTCTTCATGATCATTTTTTGATATATATATGGATTTTTCTATGCCTTGATCATGTGTAAAGATATTAAGAGTAGGAGACTCTTTTTCCTTGGTAATGACATCAAGAGTATGAGACTCTTGTTTTGGATGAAGATCATCTAGATGTCCATTAGGAGTAAGCATCTCATAGGTAGATGGAGGAGTATGTGATATATGAATATCATAATTATTTGTGACATCTTGTATGGATTGGAGAATATCCATTAGATCATGGTAGTATCTTGGAGATACATATTCTTGATCTTGACTTTGTGTGGTGTTATCTTCAATATGCTTGAGTTCATGTTCTTGGCATGGATTAATTTCAAAGGATGGATTGCTTATAAAGGGTTCTTGGATATCTTCATTAGGCATGGGAAGTGGCTCAATATACTCTTGATCTTTGAGTTGATTTGGATCAAGTGTTGAGTTGAGGATTCTTTCAATATCGGCAATCATGAGGTCAAATGATGTCAATATATCTTGGAAAGGACCATTTCTAGAATTTGGTAAAATATGTTAATCATGCTTTGGAAAAAATTCTTGAGATATGTCCTCTAACTCATTAGGTGATATAGAGATATTCTCAACATGATCATTGGAAAATGAATCATGAATTTTATCCTAAAAAGTGGTGGTGGGGATATTTTCAATGTTTTCAAACATAGGATCAAATGATGTTAACACTTCTTGAAATGGATCATTGTTGGATATTGTTGATAAGTTTTGATCATGATTAAAAAGTGACTCTTGATGTATATTGATTTGATCATTGGATGTGGTAGAAACATCTTCAAGGTACTCATTTATGGATAGGTCTTGATCATTGTTTTCAACAATTATGGTGGAGAGATTTTCACTACTATCATTATTGGTTGAATCTTGATCATTGTCCTAAACAATTATTTTTCCTTGATCAAGAAGGTCTTGGATGAGATCTTTGAGTTTGAGACAATCTGACATGTCATGGCCTTTTGTGCCATGATATTCACAATAAGGATTATCATCATACCATGAGAAACTGATGCTAGGCTCACCCCCATTTAATGATTCTATAAGATTTATAAGTTTAGCATGGACTAACATGTTTAATGATGATTTGATTGGCTCCCCTAAAGGAGTGTATTCATGGTTGTCATCTTGTGAGATTTGTGCTTGTTGAGATTGATCTAGTTGTGATTCATCTTGGAGATGTGGTAATTCATCATGTTGAGGTTGTTGAGTTTGATATCCAAATTCTTGATATGGTTTTGGACACAAATTCATGTTTTGATGACATGGTTTAACTAATGGGGGAGTGTGTCTATTTTGGGGTGGAAATTCCTCTTGGTACAATGAATCAACTATTTTGGTATGTGAAGCAATTTGATGTCACAAAATTTGATCTTGATTTTGATTTAGACACCCTTGATATAGTTGATTTGGTTGTTGGTCAAGCATATTTTGAGTATACACTTGTGGTATTTGTATGGTATTATGCACAAATTGATTTTGGACAACATTCTAATTTGGGATGATGTTTAGATTTTGCATCATAGGTTGGCATTGAACATTTTTGTGGTTGGGAAACACATTTCTTTGATTTAGGTAACCTTTATTTTGCATGGTGTTACCATGATTTGGATCAATACATCGAGTTGTCAATATATTGTTTGAATTTTGAACAACATTGGTGTGATTTGCAAACATATCTATCCCATAGTTAACCAAGTGTAGATTTGATATGTTCATGTTTGGTAAGTTTGTATTTGTTATACTCACATTTGGCATGTATTGATTTGATGGATAATGTTTTTTTGTTGAAGACTCATGTATTGATCATTTGGTTGATATATTTGTAGCTTTTGACTTTGATTTAAATCTACCATAGGGAAAGGTGTTCCAAAATTTAGATTGGGTATACTCACATTTTTTGTAGCATTGAGGTTTGTAGGATATAATGATCCAATATGTGAATTATATAAATGTGAGTTTTGATAATCAATTGGTATCGTAAGGTTTTGATAGTTTGGTTGATTTAGATCACTCATGATGTATGAATCAAGTTTATATTCCATGTTTTTCTTCGGTTTTGACCTTGTTGCAAAAGTGAACCTCTAAGGTGTTTTGGACCAATAATGTGAGTGGGTGATGAAAATGGGGAGTGATATGGGGGGATGAACTTTATAAACTTTTAGACAAAGAGATTTGATGTTTTGATGCTATGGATAATGCTATGGATAAAGGTGCTAAGGAACCTGTAAATCTAAAGGTAGACTTGTAACCTTTAAGATAGACTTGTTCAAAAGGATGATGACTAACTCAACTAAGTGTATGGAAAAGGATCCATTACACACAAAGTAGCTAAGTTAGGGGATTGGTTTGATAAATATATAATTCCAAAGTGTCGATGTGTCCAAAAGTTTCTAAAGTTTTTTGGTGAAGTGGCATGTCAAATGTGATAAATATGGATGAAATGTTTTGATCCAAAATATGTTAACCTAAAAGGGACCTTTGTTTTGCAAGACTAAAATAGTGGGAAACATGTTATACCTCTAAAGTGATAAAACCTTAAGTACTCAATGATTTTGGTAAAATAGAACTCAAATGATTTTGGAAATAGGACCCAATGATTTTGACAATAGAACTCAATATTTTGCAATATTTTCCTAGTCTCAATTTGGTTGTTTTGGGGAGTCAAAGTTTTAAACATACATCAATGTGGGGTGTTCATTTGATTTAATATTTTCTTAAATGAGATTATTTCACTACCACATCAAGAAATTATTAATTAATGTTCAAGCTAAAATGTCTATGTCAAAAGAATCCTTCATTTAAAAAATTCCATTATGTGAAAATCATGAAGCTAATGCCATAATTCCCTAGGTTAACTTTGGAAAGTTTGGATTTAGATATAAACCAAAATACTTAGAAGCCTCTAAGGATAGAATCCTTAGGAAAAGAATTAATATTAGGACTTTTCAAAAGGTATCCATACTTAATCCAAAGGGTTTGAAGTTTGAAAAACTTGTTGATGTGTGTTTGAAATTTTTTGGAACCAAGCAAAGTATTTAACTGACTCACAAGCATTTACAATCCTAGCTCAAGTGGTACATTCTTTTGATGGGATTTCCTCATGCTCTTCATAGTAGAAGAGATGATTTTACATGTAATTGAGGAAACAGTGTAGAGGTGTGTTAAGAATAAAGTCTTAACCTCTACACTTTAACCAAAATCAGACATGGCAAGTAACTTCTTGGAATCCAAGTTCCAATGCACCACTTCAAAGAACTCATTGGATGGACAAGCTGGCCACTACAAAAAAAAGGATTTTAATGACCATATTCGGTATAAACTTGTGTCTATACATCCAATGATTCACTCAATTAAGAGGCCTCCCACCCCTTAGAAAAATCTAATGGTTTTTACATATCTCACAGATACTAAGGGAGACATTCATCAGTATAGAGCATCCACACCAGCTAGTTAATTACTTTCATCACACCAATTATTTATATAACGACCAAAATGAAAGTACTGCTTGGGTCATTCCCTCTTACAAGTTGGGAGGCAGGCCCTCTAAAGGTAATACAAAGTGCAAAACTCAATTATACACACTTTGAGTATACACAAGAAACAAAAAGAAAAAGTATACTTGAGTGTTTCTCTTTACCCAAGATCGTACGAAGCGTAAGGGGAGTGGATACGCACTAAAAGTACAATCAAGAAAAGAAAGAACTCATTCATTTTAACCTTGAAAAGCACAATGAGTTCATTTTTAAGCAGAAAATGGAAGTGTTTGATTGTCTTTTTCAATTTTAACCGATATAGAAAAATGAGGATGTGTGGGTTCAATTTTAACCAACCTTGAAAGTTAATTTTAAACCCAATGGAAGATTAGTTGGTCCTAAAGCATAAATTAAAACAACATATAATGGGTTATATTTGTCCCATAAGTGTGAAAACACTTTTTTACGATGAGCTTTAAATGCCTTTATTCCTCAATTAAATGCTTCATACTCCTCTTCAAACCTGCAATCCATGTTCCAAATGTGAGATTAAATCAAGAAAACAAGATGTTAAGGTTAGATAAATAATTAAGAATTAAAACCCTATAACCTAGACCAAGTTGCAATGTGATTTGAATTTGGGTATAAAAATGGAAAATTTAACTCTACCAAAATTGAAAACCACCTACATCATTGCATAGAGCATGAAATTCTACCC